>JBBPCS010000238.1:10941197-10952116 GCA_037974645.1 Hollardia meadi
TGTGTGTGTGTGTGTGTGTGTGTGTGTGTGTGTGTGTGTGTGTGTGTGTGTGTGTGTGTGTGTGTGTGTGTGCGCGGGCTGGCTGGCTGGCTACTATTGGATGAAGGCAAGCCATTGTTGAGCTTGCTTTAGTCACTGAACACTGAAACAGAAAGACGGGCTGTTTTTCTTGTGTAATTCATGTTCTCCACATGTATCAAATGTGAAAACGTGGGTGTTTTCCGTGTCTTCTTCGCCCACTTGCACGAGAGGCTAACTGCAGGAGTACAAAGAAAGCATACAAGGGATAGAGTTTCAGTTAGACGATTTTTCTTTCTCGAGTCACTCCTTAAAAACTGGAATCCATCTTCTCTGGGCCGCTGCAAGCTGAGATCTATTGCATCCACTCGCCATCTCTCATCTTTTGGTTCGGTCACTCCATACATTTTTCATACTTTTCATTTATCCTGTACAATATCTCAACAAGGACTCGATAAATCGGTCGAGTTTAAGTACAGACATTCACACCTCTCAGACTTTGAATCCTAATGATTTTGAACATCCCCCAACTTTCCCTCTGGCGTCACCATGCAGTTGACATTGTGGCTTTGAGTGAAATATCTCAACAGCTATTGGATGGATTGCCATAAATTCTAATGACTTTGGTCAACTGTCAGCATTACCGTTTAGATCAAAGCAGCACTGCGAACTCTTGTACACTCTAAGACTTGTTGAGAACTAGCTGATGCCTTGAGTCCTCCTTCAGATTCGTAAATGCTTCATATCAGTATTCCAGCCTGTGACTTTCTGATTACAAAGTAGATACCAGATGGCAGTTGCCTCTTTTAACTGATTAGGTTCCTGTCACAGTAATCATATCTTCAACCTATGAGAGAGGATGAGGCAATAAATGACCTTTTGTCTGTGCAAGAACTTCCAGTTTTTATGCTTCTTGTCATCTTGGGATGAAAAAAACTAGGCCAAGTCTCAGCCCACATTAGGAGCTCACTGTGGATCTGAGGAGCTGGGCCTCCTTCCTTTTTGTTTCTCCCCTCCTCTCGTCTTATCTGTTATCGTTTATGAGGCCTAGGTAAACCTTTGTGTTTGCACACCTGGGTTTTATAAGCGAGAGTGGGGGGAGTATGGGGGGCTGATAAGGGTCAGCAGATATGTCTGCAGAGCACAGCAGCTGCAGATACAGGTCGATCTAACAAGCACACCCCTATATGTGTTTGCTGACAGTGTACAAACCAACTTGACCTTTAGCCAAATAATTTTTGGACAAGTTTGTTTCATTGGGAAAAGCCTTGAAAGCTGAAGAGCTGCAAATGAATTCATCTCATTTAAGACTGACGTTGAGACTGTGGAGTAAGTGAAATCTGACTCCAGGGTCATGGGGGGGAGGCGTATCTACCTTAAGCCGACGAAGGGAAAGGTCAGAACTTGACTGCTGGCCTAGTAACCCAGAGAGAAACGTTTCTGTTGGACCTCGCACCCACAAACCTACAGTTGAAAGCAAGGAACCTCTTCTACCTTCTCCCACATATTCTGCTCTGGTGAAATTCAACATAAGGGTGTTGCATTTGATGTCCAGGTCTAAAACATAAATGGTACACTAAGGATATGTGACCAAGGTTTCCAGGTCAAATCCTTGGACCAGCTGTGCATATATGAGAAAAATTGAAAGTCTTAACAGCTACTGCGGAAGTATCCTTGATCAAGGTACTGAACTATGCAAAGATCTTTGTCTTTATGTTTGTGGAGAGTTTGAAGGTCTACTTAAAACAAAAATATGCTTTCTTGCCGTCGAGACTTTTGATGTTCTCCGAAATTTATTTAAAAATTAAGGGTTGATTACACAGAAAAACAAGCATACAACTCGTGGGGTGATAAAAGCACAACATTCACCTGCAACATCCAATTGTCGGCCGATCTGCTCCCACAAATGGGCTTTTCTGTCTCATTTCTGTCTGAGAAAAGCTGAAAGACCGACACAGCCAAAACAAACTTCTCCTCCATTTTCTTGTTTACCAGGATGACAGGTGATGAGTCACATCCCATCTAATATACAATTGCTTGTCTGAGAAGAAGTGGCCGTGACGACACCAGCGCCTTTCTGGAAAGTTCAGATATCTTCAAGTTGAAGCACTTGCAGCGGCTGGCACTCCAAAAAAACACTATGTGGACACGGGCCCTGAGGATGACTATACTTGCCAAAAAACTTATGGTGGTCTTATGCAGACTCCCAACGTAGTACAACTTTAAACACAACCATGTGCACTCCTGTCTACATCCATATTTTTTCACTGTATTTTCCCCTAAGGTGATAGACTATACAGTATGTGATTTTGAGCTGCACAAATGAACTTGACTTCACTCAACTGAATCCCCAGAGCGACCAACAGCTTCCTGCATATGAAATTATGATTTATGGGTTGCAAATGGTACATAAGGTTTTAAGAGAACGTGCACGGTTTTCTTTGCAATGGTTAAAAACTGCACAAACTACTTTCTCAGAAATAATTACTGAAGACTTTTCATATTGACCCAGGAAAGCAGAACATGTAGTCTTTTTCCAATTACATTGGAAAGAATATGCTGTAATGAATAGTTAGAGACCTCTGCTTCAACCATTAGTGAATGTGTGTTTTAGCAGATTTCATTCTTTACTTATCTTTGTTCTTCTGTAGCTCACCACGTGCCATGCTTTTTTCATCTGATGCGGGTAGCTGGGCAGAGACAATGCCCAGCAGTGAGTGTGTGTCATGTGTGTGTACGTGTGTCTGGGTCTGTGCATTTCATTGCTTATGGGGGCATGAAATCGCTCCAAAGCCAGAAGGCCCATGGTGCACCGGTCTACCCAGTCTTCCTCTGTGTTCTACCCTCAGCCCTTCCATCGTCATCACCCTGTGTGGTGTGTTTGTCAGCATTATGAATGCATGCATGTATGATTCCTCTCAACTTGTAGCTCATCCCTCTGTTCCCACGACGACCTTCATCCCAGCCAGCAAGCCATCTGTCCATCAATCACTTAGTCCCTCTGTGCTGCTGAGGAGAGAAACTGATACCCAGAGACGCTGACCTCAAGACCTGGAGGGTCTCAAAATGGTGACACGGCAAGGACAGAATACTGAATGCACACATGCACATTTGGAGGGAAACAAGCATGCAGCAACATATACATAACATGCATACGCACATATAACTGTAGTAATGTACACTGCAAGCAGCACCCAGTCAGGGAGGATGGGCATATTTCTTATTTCTATGCTCTGCTCCAGGCATTGGAATACGAAGGGGCCCTGATATAGTGAAGGCTTTGTGTCCACTATGAATATATTGGTATGTGTGTGTAGTACTATACGCAGAGGGGGCTGGGCTAATGTAGGGGAAAGCCCTGGCCTCAGCTGTTGTTGTAAACCCCCCCCCCCCCCCCCCAGAGAGATCCTGACTTTCCCTGCACAGCCAACTTTCTGTCCTGCTTTCCTTTCTGGAGAAAGCCTTGAGGAATTAAAGCAACAGAGTTGAGAAAAAGACAGTAGGCCTCCTGCCTTCTGCTTTCTGCCTCCTCTTCCTTGATCCATCTCCATTTTTTCTGTCATTCCCTCAGCATATTGGTGGCGGGGGAGGGGTGTGTATAGTGTTGGAGCTCATGTGATCTGGAGAGTCAAGCAAGCAGAAAGTATGTGCAGTCCCACCCTGTTACACTGTTACAATGTACAGACAGTACAGTAGATGTCATTGTATCTTGTTAACATATACAATGATACAGATATATCAGTGATATAAGCTGATATCTAGCCTGGCTTATTTATTAGTATAACTCCAGAGTCTCTGTTGTGCAAGGTGCTTTTTTTTTGCCTCGGTAAATACTTATCATCATCTGTTAAGGCTGGGGTATATGTTAAAGGTTGTCCAAACTCTTCCAAATGTCCAAATGAGACATGATCGTTTTGGGATAATAGTGTGATTTTACGGACCTGGCTAATCCCTCTGTGAAGTGATTGTGAATGTTGGATTTGTTAGTTACACATATTGTTAGGCCCAGCTGCGCTCAATGCCGGCGTCAGGAAGGTGCAGTTCAGTAATCTGACGACCACTTCGTTTGATAAATACTATCACCTCCACACACACACACTACATGGACACTACAACATGCCCTTGTATTTGCTCACCACTTTGTTTCAGCGTGGTTTAATGGTGCGTTCAGATTGGAGGGTCACAGCAGCCCGGCAGCCCTCTCACTTTCACATTACGATGTAATTATCCTGGACACCTCACTCCAGGTTGAGTGCCTCTTGTTTGTTTTTTTTGTTTTTTTGTTTGTTTTTTCAAGCCGACGGGTCAATATTGGTCAGGAATCCATTTTCATATGAGCACTTGAGTCAATGTGTGCATTATTCATGAAGAACCATCACCCCTGATTGGCACAGCTCTCCACTGAAAATGAGGGAAGGGGGGGGTGGGCCCATGTATGGGCCGCCAGTGTGCGACAGACCTGTGCTGACCACTGTATCCTCAGGGATGGATTATTGCTGTGCAGTGACATCACCGTGTGGTTGAAAGGCTTTTAGTCTGATTAATGTTCAGTGTGTGTGTGTGTGTGTGTGTGTGTGTGTGTGTGTGTGTGCGCACACCAGGATATGTGAACCAGATACAGATCTCGTGTGCAAGAGTGAGTGTGATTCTATGTAACTGCCTATATGCTTGAACTCTGCGCATGTTTAAATGTATTTTTTTCTGAACACCCAATGATTGAAATCCCATCTTGTCCCTAAGCACCATATTTTAGCTTTTTGTCTTCCCTTTTATTTCTCCACATAATCCATCATTTCCAGTGTTGGCTCTGTTGTGCGAGCTCTATAAGCCTCCATCTCTTTAAATATGGGTTAGTGTGTCTCATGCTGCCCCTCTGCACCTCCCCGCTGCTCCCTCTTTTTCCTTTAGTTTGTCTGTCTGTGGCTTTTTTATTGTCTTGCTTTTGAGACTCTTTTTCCTTCCTGCCCATTTTTTGCCACCACCGCAAAACCATGTCACATAGAATAGAACCGAATACAATAGAAATGCATTAGTTGTGTTGAAATTAAATATAAACTCATATGTAAGTTTTCTCTGAGAGCCTGCAGTTAATTGGTTGCAGGTTGAACTTTCCGTGTCGCTTTTTGCTCGGGATCCCCTCATCCTCTCTGTGGTAGCATCACGCTGTCAGATCTATGTGTGTCAAAAGCCCGTTTTACACAGCCCGTTCAGTGCGGGCCTGTTGCAAATGTTAACCTGTGTATGTCACAGAGGCGTAATGGGGAGTCAAAGTTGTTCCACCTCTGAGACGGCAACAGAGTTAGTAACAGCACAGAATTGACGTCTGTATGAACGGAGTGAGCCGGTGAGGCGGAACAATGAGACGACTGTGATGTTTTGTCGACATGATTTGTGAGCGACCCTCAACAGGGATATTTAAAAGTAGCTAGCAGCAGTGAGCAGCTAACTCAAAGAAGAAGAAAAACAACCGAAAATATTTACAGATTGTGGAGACAAAGTTTGGGAGCTACTTACCCTGCGAGCAGAAGACGAGATCATCTGTCACATAACGGGGACTGCAAATGATTGTTGTTGTCATGTTATTCCATTGTTTACAACGCACTGCTCGTCGCGCATGTAAAATGTCACACTAGACTCCGACGCTGGTGTGTTACTCGTCACGCCTCTTTTAGTTGCGGAACGCTGGCTTGCTATCTAAAAATCACACACTGGAGCGGCATTGTGACACCGTTGCGTTTTTCAGTGTAAATAAACAAAGGTGGCATAGAGAAGGGTCTTTTTTGCGGTGATATTGTGCAATCTCTGTGTAAAAAGGCCTTAAGTGAGTATATGTTGTGTGTAGTTTGGTGTGTGTGTGTGTGTGTGTTTGCAGGTGAGACTTATCTCAGTGTCTCTGCTCTCAGGCTGTGTTCAGATGGGCTCAATGTCTGTCAGTCACAGTCATAGACAGTAAATCTTGTGCACTTTTATTGATTGCTTCATCTGGTACAAAGTCCACATTGTTTTTTGTACTTTTACAAGAATAACAACCACGTACAGTAATAACACAAAATCCAAAACAGTTCCCATTTTTATCATGGGATTATGAGCTTTAGCAGCTACCATATGAACACGACATGATGTGGATAAAAAATTGACAGCACGACTCATTTCACTGCCTCAAAATGTGGTCGTTGAGGAATTCAGCATTTTTAAAGTTTAATCACAGGTTTTGACTGTTGCTTTCATGCAAGTCAAGTGCAGGTTCAAACAAAAACTTGCTAAAACCATGAGTCATAAGGTGTTTGGGAAACAGCAACAACACGGTCTGCCACTTTTGATATTTTTGAGTGGCTCTTAATAATGTTACGGTACTATTTTAGAGCAAAGAGGTGGAGCACAGACTTGTCAGGCTCAGAAAAGGCTAGCCTGGGCCTCTGGCTGCGAAAGGAGCAGGGACAAATATGGGCCACTAATCCACTCTTTAACATTAGCCAGTATTAGCCTTTATCTGTCTGCAGTTGTAGTGCCATAAGACACTGAGGCAGAGGGCAAACGTGGAAGGAACAACCATTTATTTTTGTCTGCCTGGGCCACATTTTTCCTCCAAGCTTTGCCTCTCTACCTTTCGTCTCTCTGCCTCTCCCCCTTCTGTCTCTTTCTTTTGCTCATTTTCTGTGACTCTCATCTGTCAGGCTCACCCTTTCTCTCTCTGTCTCCCTCATTCTCTCTGCCCCTGTTTGATTACTGAAAACTGTATGGAGACAGTGCTAGAGCACTGCAAAGAGTGGCCAATGCCATTGGATGGCTGGCACTCCACCCCCACTTGTGATTGGCCGCAGGCCTCAACGTAAGATTCAATCAGCTGGGTGGAAGTGTATGTAGGTCACTGTGTAGTGATGTGAGCTTTCTCTCTCGCTCTCTGTTCCCCTCCTCCACCACCTCAGTTTGGTGAACCGGCTGTTGTGTTAATTGGCCACGTTCCAACTTTCAAACCCAGAGAGACTGGAGGCAAGAGAGGAAAGGGGGGATAAAGCAGGAAGGTTAGAAGAGGAAGGGAAGCTGAAGAGGCGAGGGGGGAAGAGAAGGAAGAGGGTAGAGGAACCTCGGTGGTGGGGGGAGGGAATGATTTAACATGGGGTGCCCTGTTGCACTCAACAGTGCAATAGTACAGTGTGTTAGTCAGTCAAACACACACACTATTCAAACAGACAAATATAGCAGCTCAGGGTATTTATTTTCTCTTTGTTTGAATGTGGGAAGATATGAATGAGAGAGAAAGGCAGGGTAAACAAACTTTAATAAACGGTGGCACAAAAGAAGGAAAAAGGGAAACAGATTGGGACGTCGGCTTGATTTTCTACTATTTCAAACCGTTCATGCTGCCCAGTTTCCCAAATGCTGATCGCAGGGCGTCCTCGCGGAGCTGTGGACCACAAACGACTTAGATGATCGTTTGGTTGTCTAATCTGCTGGGCTGTGACTTTGTGGACACAGTAAACACATTGATAATACACAGCAATCCTGCCACAGCAACCCCACGTGTCCTATTCCAGCTTTTAAAGTGAGTGTGTCCCGCCCGAGGAGACGCCTGCTTAGCGCTGCTGTACTCGGCTACACCAGTGAATAATTCACGCTAACCCAAATTCTTCTACAGTGCTTACTCTACCCCTAAGTGCTCCCACAAAGACACAGAAACACACACACACACACATACTCGAGCACCCCCTTAAGTGGTGGTCCCTAGGCATTGCCCATAGTAGTCTAACCCAGACAAGCAGACTGTGAAAAGCAGACAAAATAAAGTCGTGTACACTTCACTTTACTACTCCCTTTGCAGCAATGTCTGTCTGCATACTTCACATTAAAAGCACCCCGCAGCAGTTTGTGTTCTCTGCAACCCTCCCTTTCCATGTCTGGTTGTCTCTCTATCTAAACGTCTCACCCTTTTACACCCGCCTGCATTTTCTTTTATTAGAAACCCGTCATTTCATACAGTAGCACTCACTGCTTTTTAGATATAGCCCTGCCCACATGAGGTAAAGTACATTCCTCCCGTCTGGCTTGCTCTATTTCCTTTTTTAAAATCTCTTGTCTCTGTCCTCTTCTCACTCTGCCCCAGCTTTGAACTTTTTATGGTGGATGTAGGTGACTCTTCCCCACCCACCCATAATCATGCACACACAAACACACACACTGGGTGATTTTAGCCTGACTTTACCCTCTTACTCAGCCAGCCACTGACCCACTTAGTGTGGAATAGCACACTAGACGACTCCAGGGCATTCTGGGAAAACTAAGCTAAAGACAACAAAAGATGCACATGCATGCACACTCACAAACACACAGTGGACAAGCTTATTCAGAGTCTGATCATGAAGAGGATGGGACACCAAGTCTGCCCATCAAGTAGTCTGATACTGCTTGGTCCAGTGATGTCATCACTTCACATCAAACCACAGCATACCTGGAAATTCAGACAGTCACATCTATATTACTATTTTTGTGAGAAGCATTGCCAAAGTCTATGGTTTCTATGTGCTTTACTTTAAAGGAATTTTGGGAAAGCATCTATGAAGCAGACGCCAGCAGCCACTTAGCTTAGCTTAGCATAAAGACTGGGAATAGGGGGAAACAGGTAGCCTAGCTCTGTCCAAAGGTAACAAAATCCACCTACAAGTGTCTCTAAAGTTCACCAAAACTGTATTGTTTGTTTATGTAAAAAAAACAAATTGTAAAAACAACAATTTGTGGTTTGATGGGCGGCCATGTATCAGACGACTGTATTTTTTGGCAGTGACTTTCTGGAGCCTTTTTACCATGAGGTTGGCATGTGACCAAAGGACTTTCCTAGGAAGTTACTGCTCCCAGCCAATAAAAGTCTGGCACAATACCTTGCTATAAAACTACAAACCTTTTTTGTTACCCCTCTTTTTTTCTAAACACACAAGAAATAATATGTTACTTAGTGAATTTTAAATTTCCCCTACAGACAAATTAGGAGGGGAATTTTAAAGTACACTAAAGTACATTAAAATACTCTGCTATGACTAATATTATTACAATTTTAAAATATTATTTTAAATCCCCGAAAAGGGGCTGAAAGCACATCTACTCTTTCTCCCCCATTGAGAATTTCTAGATCTATGTATCGCAGGTCTCTGGCCGGACTCAGATGAGGAGTCTGTTGTTCACCAAATTCAGCGACTAGCAGACATATCAGGATGCTAAGTGTAGTTAGCATCTTTTGTTTATGTTGTTTGTTAGCTTGTTAGCTTGTAACTGGCAGTGGCTGAAACAGCGTTAGTGGTTGTGAAACATACAATAATATCTGCTAAGATGTTACAGCGTGTTCACATCTTGATAGCCAACCAAGTTTACCTGGGAACTGGCTCATTGGCAGTGGTATTATTGGCTAATTAGACAGCGATTGGCTTTCATATTTGTGACGCACCAAATGTAGTTCACCCTTTGTACGTTTGAATCTCAGTGCACAGACATCTCCCCCTTCAGTAGAGGAATGTGAAAACACTTTTCTTGTGACAAACTTTGGACCAATACAAGTCAGTATAGTCCAGGTCAACCATTTTAGGGGATGTAAACATAAGAAAAACACATTTTTGAGTGGAGGGGGTCTTTAAAAGTGCTGTTAGGCGGGTTTTGTTACCTTTTGACAGAACCAGACTAGCTGTTTCCCCCTGTTTCAAATCTTTATGCTAGGCTAAGCTAGTCGACTCTTGGCTCCAGGTCCATATTTAGTATACTGACCATAAGAGTAATTCCCAGAATGTCAAACTGTTCCTTTTAACTACTTCTCTCATCCACAAAAATGTAGTGGATTTAGTTGAGTAAATAGCAACAGTCATAGAAACACACACAAACACACACCCCACAAAACTGCAATATATATATAGTCTGTGACCACACCTTGAAACTTAAACACACAGTCTAATCATTATGCAGCACAATGAGGACAATGCAAAACAGATGTACACCAAACGCAATAGAAGTGGCGCCGAATATTTTATTGCAATTATTTTACAGACAGTGAGACACACAGACATCATCCAACTCAGAATCTTTTTTTTAATGTAACAACATAAGGTAGTGCACAACGACAGCCAGCTCAGCTCGTGACCAGACAAGCGAGCAACAGACCAACCAACTAATGTAACCCCATCACTTCCCATTTTCTCTGGTTATTTCAGTCCCTTTAAGGCCAGTGGTTGCTGACTGCTCGTGCCACACGAGTGACTGTGGTGAGGTCAGCGTTTGAGTTCAGAGGGGTAAAAGTCACAGGTTGGATTTTTCATTTGAAACCTCTTTTCTTTTACTGGCTACCGTATGTTCTGTGTTGCCAATCGCTTCATTTATTCCTTGATTAGTTTGTGTTCTTGTCATTACCTGTTTCACCTGCTTTCTGTATTTTACTTCCTTGTAGACTCAAAGAAATGTGAACTTGTTGCGTAACTAGCATTTATGATCAAGCCTTTCATTACTGTGATCGCTGCCAATCAGCTTTTAGGTGAGGTTTTTCTGAAGAGTCCTTCCTGAAAGGTTCACACACTGTAAGGCCAGTGTGGTGCGTTAGCACATGTGTGCATTTGTGTGCTTTTTATTTATTCACATGTGGAGGCTGTGATGTTGAGCCTACTATCAGAAAGAGGCCTGCTTGCCTGAAAAGCCTGTTAGTGCTTTCTTTTGTCTTTCTTTTTTGCCTCCACTCTTCCTTTCTTCTTCCCCTTTCCCCCCCTTTTCGGTTTACAAGGCCTTCGCACACAAGCTCCAAAGGATTACCAGACACACCCCTTTCAGATGCACTGAGCCCTACAGCTCTTCAGTCACCTCACAGTGTGTGTGTGTGTGTGTGTGTGTGTGTGTGTGTGTGTGTGTGTGTGTGTGTGTGTGTGTGTGTGTGTGTG
>JBBPCS010000238.1:10952216-10971336 GCA_037974645.1 Hollardia meadi
TGTGTGTGTGTGTGTGTGTGTGTGTGTGTGTGTGTGTGTGTGTGTGTGTGTGTGTGTGTGTGTGTGTGTCACTTTAACTGCAAAAGGGAACCTCATATTTCTGTTAATGGATTTGTCAGTCTCAATAAGGTGTTATAGATTGGATAGAACCTTTTTATGAGCAAAAATAAAAATCTATTTCCTAAATGTGTTTGTAAAGCGTGTGTGTCTGCATGACGACCTTAATGTAGTCACACAAAAAGGAGTGGTGGAGCGAGTAAGAGCACAGTTATAAGCAGAATGAGGTGTTACAGGATTTCTTCTGCCAAGTTCCAGATCGTTGTCCAGTGTGTGCACACACACACACACGCACAAACACATTTAATATAACTTAAAATACACACAAACTGAGAGAGACACCCAGCCGCTGGCCGGGAAACACACATATGATTGAAGAGAATGGAATGTTCTGTCTGCAGTCCAGAGCTCAGGGCAGCTGGAACCTGGACCAATCTGCATGCGTGTGGGCGTGCGTGCACGCGTGCGTGCGGGCGTGCATGCGTGTGTACGTGCGTGCGTGCATGCGTGTGTGCGGGCGTGCGTGCGTGTAGGGTCACAGTCTAAATAACCGTCCTCTCGGCAGTGTTAGCACGGACCAGCCAGGCTGTTTATTTATAAACCGCTTTATACATGTAGAAATATTGTCTACACCTCTGCCTAAAATCTTGCTTATCTGATCTTTCTTTATTGATTGAATGATTGATCTTTGAGATCACGTGAGTTAATATGGCATCAAAATATTTATTTTACTTTAACTGTATACATTCCACATTATTTATTATTAATTACCTTTTTCTTAAAAACACTGTACGTTAAATTAAATCTCATTGAATTTATATAGTTTTGTCATTTGCTGTTTTATATTTATATAAATAAGATTTGCACTTGTCTAAAATATGATCTGTCGTTCATTTGATTGGACACTACCTGTTGGCTGTTTGCACAAAGTTAATTTTGCATTCTCTAAAGAAAGAACACTTCAGGGCAAGACAAGCATTATTTTAACTGCAGCCCATTGTTTTTCCCTTGTCTTAAATGACAACTAAAGTTAGCAAGTTGTCGGCTTGACCCAGCAGCAGTCACTGTTGACATTAGACTCTGATTAATGCTGGTTTACATAATAGCTGATAACGTGTGGTTATGTTTGGCCCTGACTCACACACACGTACTGTATACACTGTGTCATTGGGTGGTTAAGCACACCAGAGGTGTGAGGCTTGGGTCACAGAATTTGTCCAATCACAGCAGTGGTAGCAGGGTCAACGGGGCGGGTC
The DNA here is from genome assembly GCA_037974645.1 of Hollardia meadi. NCBI lineage: Eukaryota > Metazoa > Chordata > Actinopteri > Tetraodontiformes > Triacanthodidae > Hollardia > Hollardia meadi. The sequence continues at coordinate 10,953,530 of JBBPCS010000238.1, forward strand.
TAACATGTATGAGGCAAGAGCTTCAACCTCGAAGCACTTCGACCTTTGACACAATGCTGTCTCCGAGCTCCGTAACACTGTAACCCTCTGAACCAATGCCTTCATGTAGCACAATACGCAAAGAGCTGTGAGTGTATGTCTATGTGTGTGTGTGTGTTGAGGATTTTTTGTGTGTGTTTTCTCTGTGTTTCCTTATAGCCAAAGGCAGGTAAGGTAGAGTCTGGTTTGGGCCAACTATTAAAATGCTTCTCTCAGGCACACACAGAGTACAGCAACCTGGCAAAGTAAAACTGACCCAGTTCATGAGTTTGAGTTCAGATAAGCACTCTACATGTTAAGTGTCATGAGATAACTTTGTTGTGAATTGGCGCTATACAAATAAAATTTGATTTGATTTGATTTGATTTGATATGTGCTGCAGCTGGGTGATGAAACACACTTGCAATACCATGCAGACCCTCCCTTTTCTGTACTGCCTGGCTACGCAAGCCTATTTCACCGCACCAATCACCACTGCTGGAGCTAGGACAGCTACAACCAATTAGAAAGCTTTCTTAGAATCATTGGGACCAATCAGAGGAACCTGCTTTCTGAGTAACCTCATGAGCCTGAGGTATAAAATTCTATACATTTACTACATGCATCTGTCTTAACAAATGACACCTCACAATTCCTCCTTAAAATGCCCCCTTATAAATGTTAATGTACACACCCCTTCTACATTCAGATTTGCATAAATGCAAATGTTTGAGTTCCCACCTACGCACCTTCAAAAATCAGAATAATGAGAGAAAGGAGAGAGAGATTCCTAGCGTGGTTGCTGACAGTGATTAATTGTTCCCACATGTTGCTGACGGACAAAAAGGCCTCTGTGCTTCTGGCTCTGGCTGCAGCTGGTGCACACACATACACACACGCACACACACACACACACACATATACACACACACACGCACACACACACACACACAGCTGGGGCCTGTCTCACAAAGCAAGTTCAGCTTCTTCAGGCTATTTTAGTTAGTTTGCTTCAAAAAAAAAAATGACGCTGTTGAACCTGGATAACCAGTCTCATGAACAGTTGACTCTGTTGACCCAGCATTCTGTATATCAGTTTTCCAGACCAGCTAAGGTAGTGTTTATAATATCAGACAAATCACAAAATAGTAGGATTTAGAAAGTAATAAAAATAAATTGACAAAAATAAACAACATTAGCCTAGCAGTCTGCATTAAGAGTGGGTATGAGAGCACAACAGATGGATAAATTTGTATTTCTCTTTTTATGAGGATCAAACTATTATGACTATGGAATACTAAGTTAGAATATTAAAGCAGAGAACACACTTCCAGCTTTCTTTCTGCTGCAGATTATTAGAGCTGCTAAACTAAATTGATTGTCAGTTAGTAAAATCTACAGTCAAATAGATATCAGTTTCAGTGAAATCTGATATCAGTCATTTTTGTTTTTACTCCAGTTGAGTGGCCTGAAGCAGGTTGTCATGGTGGTCTACTCCAGTTAAAGGAATAGTTAGGAGACATTTTGGGAAAATATTAGCTTTCTTGCCGAGGGCTATATAAGGACGAGAAGGGCAACATGACTCTCAAGTCTGCACATAAAATATTAAGCTACAGCTAGAAGTGAATTAGCTTAGCTTAGCACAAACACTGGAAACCTGGCTCTGTCTGAAGGCCACAAAATCCACCTACAGGACCTCTAAAACTCTCTAATTAATGCATTATAACAAACGTTTGATGTAGTACAAAAATATTTCCTAGTCTGTTACCATGAGGCTGCCAGACACCCTGCTTCCATCTGTATGCTTCAAATTTAACCAAATGAAAGGAAAGTGTTATCGGTCTTTTTAACTCAACTCTTGGCAAAAAAGGCAAATAAGCATATTTCACAAATGTCAAACTGTTTCTTCAAAGAAAAGACATTTGTGAGAGGAAAATGCCAGGGTTGAATCCAAAGTTAGCTACTTGTCTTTGTGAGACAATTAGAGTCAACTTAGATCTCTGCCCCTTTCCACCAATGCGAACCTAGTGCTAGTTCTGGGCTGGTGCTAGTGCCAGTTCGGAGTTGGTTCAACTTGCGAACCTTCTAAGAACAGGTTTGCTTTTCCATGGGCTAGAGAGAGAGAGAGAGAGCCACGTCATTATGTCACTGTATACGTCTGTATACTAGAGTGCGCAGCTCGGGCTGCATTTTTCTGACCGAACCCGACCGAGTCCGAGACAGTAGTAGGCTTTCTGATTGTTTATATTTAAACTTTCCTGATGACAAGTTTCGTTTGACATCCACCATTCTCCCTGGTTTAGGCTGAATATTTACAGCGGTCTGCCTGAATTTAACAAATAGCCTGTGTTGCGTTTATGCGTTGTCACGTAAATAACAGACTCCAGCACTGAATAGGCCGTAGCACAACACAGCAGCATGTCAGGTAGCCCAAACCCAAGCCGAACCCGAACATGACGTCTAAATTCTTATCCAAACCCGGCCCGATGGGTCCCGTCGGGGTCAGGTATCCACACTCTACTGTATACATCTCCGCTTTCCCAGCAACGCTAGCGCCAACTTCAAGCACAACAACAACAACAATGACGGACTACATCATCTCCTCCACGGACCACTGCTGCTTTGATTTTACGTCCATTGTTGTTGTTGTTGTGTTATTCTTCCTTCTTCGACTACACGCTCGTTCTGTTTTTTTTTAAATGGCGGTCACAAAGTTTTAGTTGGTCTAGTTGATCACGATAATCCCGCCCCCAGCCCCTGGCGTAAGCGGTTCTTTGTTCTAGACCAGCAAAGTGTTGGTGCCACCCTGGAACCGGTTTTCTTGGCCGAGAGCCCGTTCTTTGGCTGTCGAAACGCAAAGAACTGGTTCGAAATTAGGCACCGGCTCCGAACCGGCCCTCGAACTGCCTTGGTGGAAAAGGGGTATGAAGATAAGCGCTGAAGTTTGAGAGAATGAAGAGGTTTACAAAACAGAAAAATGGAGGGAAAAAATTAAGTCAAGGAAGAGAAAGTCAAAAAAATCCCTAAGATTAGCTATGGGCATTGTCAACAGCGTGCATGTGTGTTATTTAGTTCTTGTGGCTGCATAGTAGGTATTATGAATCAGAGCTGCTCTCTCAGTAAGCAGTTTTTATTAATGGAGTTTGGGAATACCCCAGACGAGCTGTACAGTACAGCATCCCACCAGCAAAAAAACAGCAAAATGGTATGTACACGCACTAACCCACAGAGTGCATACATCAAGCAAATAACAGAACATAAAATAGTCATGCTTATTCAATCACACTTGGAGTTCTGCCTTAAAAGGGTCACATACAAAGAAATAAGATAGAGCAGAGGATTCCAAGAATGAGCTGTAATGCCATATTGATTTCCTTTACAACATCTATTTCAGTTGAAGAAGGAGATTAGTTGTAGGAGGGAGACGGGTAAATGATGGATTTTAAATTTAAGATACAGAGCTTGAGATTTAAATTGCACAAAAGAAGGAACTCCCCTGTGTGTATTATGAAGATTTTTCTTGATATTTTGTACATGCAGAGCCTTTGGAGACTCATTGTCCACATCTGAGGCCAATAACCCCCAGAATGTTTAGTGAGGTATGAAGGCTGGTACCAGAGTCAGTAGTAATTTAAAAGTAGTTTAACAAACTCTGGGGAAGTTAAATGATATGATTGGTTGTGTCAGAAAAGCCAGAAATGAGATGCTGTGGTCTGTAGGAGAGACTGAATGTCTATGTGAAATATCCAGACACAAATGGTTAAAAGGTCAGTCCACTAAAATCATAATAAAATAGAAAATATATCTTGGAAATCTTTGAATTTTCCAAAATAACAGGGACAGCCAGTCCAGAGTTTGTGAGGAATGTGTTTGTGACTATGTGGGAGGATCTACTATTACTGCACACACACATCACACCTAAAATTGATACATAGCAGGCACATTTTTCTTTCTTTCAACCTGCAATCTTCATCTTCTCACCCTCTTTCTCACCATCACTCAAACATTTTCACTTGGCACCCACTTCACCCATCACTGTCCGTGCTTCGATTGCAGATGTCCCGTTTCCGTTTATTTGCTGCTCCATCACACCGAGTTAGAAATATCTCGCGTGATATTTGAAGGATACAAGCAGTGGCATGGAGGAGGAGACATAAAAGAAGTGGCTTCGTTTTGGGGAGGGAATGGGGAGGCACAGGGATAAAGGTTGTGTAGGATGAAGCGAGGGAGAAGGATTGATGAAGTGTCAGATTCTGGCAGGTAAATGTTTACAGCAGCGAGAGAGGGAAACTCACATTCCATTCATTTTCCTCTCATTCATCTCTCCAAAAGTTCTCTCTTTCCTTCACAAAGTCTATCTTCTGCCGTTATTTTCATCTCCCTGGCAGCTGGAAACATTTAGCTGCGTGCGTGCGTGCGTGCGTGCGTGCGTGCGTGCGTGCGTGCGTGCGTGCGTGCGTGCATGTTTGTAAAATGTTCTCTAATAAAAGCATTACGTCATGCCTCGAGAGATGCTGGCAGAGGATAAACACTGGTCTCACTAGTATCTCTTCTCATCTTACCTCATTTTACTGAATACACACACACACACACACACACACATACAGACACTCGGGAAATGTTCATTCACACACACACCATTCATGACTAAATACAACTTATTACGGATTCGCTAATGCACAGCAGTGGTCACAAAAAGCACACAGTCCTGCAGAAACTATATTTACATTTACAATCGCAAAACACTTCAGAGCCTGCAGATGCAAAACTGGGAATTTCCAAAACTACCACAAACATGCATGCTTAAATACACACACACTCTCTCTCTCACGTAGGGTCATAGCTTCAGTTTGGCCCCAGACATCCAACCTGCTGCCAATGTAGTTCTTTCTCCTCTCTGACTGAACAGCCTTTGACCAGAAAAAACAATCCAGACCAAATTGTCTGTAAACTGTTGCCCAGGACAAACGGGACTGATTCATGGAAAACAATATTGTTATTCCCACAAAAGCTCTAAAATTTTGGCCCTGGTCAATTGGAATCCAGACATCTATTCTGTTTTAGGGAGTCAAAATATACATAAGAGGAAAACAGAGAGGGAAAAAATGTGTGCATGTTGTGGATGGCGGTTGGTTTGTTTATATGGGAGGATATAGCATAGCCCCAAAGTCCCTCAGGGCCCGTAAGAGCTATGTGTTTGTGAAACAACAGAAACTGCGGAAGAGGAAGAGGGCATGGAAAGAGAAGGAGACTGAAGCAAAATAATAAATTCAACAAGGCCTCCAAGTAACTTGTGGGGCACAAAAAGCAGGGGGTAAAGAAGTACTTTAATAAGATCAAAGTCAAGTAAAAACACTCATAACCATTTATAATAATTATCCAGAATAGAATAATTTCCTTATTAAAGCTGCAAGCAACGGGCCCTCGCACCCTGCGCACGTCGGAGGGAGTGTCAGTGTCTGGAGAACACACACTAATTAGACATCATGTTGCTGTATGTCAGGTGTAGACCACACCATGTAAATTCTATGTAATTTGGATAATATTTGTCACATGAGGTTGATTTCCTGTTACTGACTTTTGACTGGTCTTCAGGGCAGGACTCCCATCAAACGTGTGAAGTTTGGGGCAGATTGAACCATGTATAGTGGATTTACAGGCCACTTCCTGTGTTGCCAATAGGTGGCACTATGACAATTACTGACTATTGACTTGTCTTCAGGGCAGGACTCCTATCAAACGCGTGAAGTTTGGGGCAGATTGAACCATGTATAGTGGGTTTACAGGCCACTACCTGTGTTGCCAATAGGTGGCACTATGACTGTAACTGATTATTGACATGTACATGTCTTCATGGCAGGAGATTTAGCAAACATGAGAAGTTTGGGTCAGATTGGACCATATATACTGGAGTTACACACCACATCCTGTTTCGTGGCGAAACACTGATATTCGCTGCCCTGCCACAGACACACCCTTCGACGAAATACCAAGCTTTTGATAACTTTTCATCATCAAGGTCTTTACTACATGCTGAAAATGTTTGAGGCGGATCGGACTAATCCCCTAGGAGGAGTTTGTTAAAGTACAACCCCTGAAAATGGCCAATGGCACAAAAATCACGCAATAAATTCAAAATGGCCGACTTCCTGTTGGGTTTACGGCATTGCACCAATTGACTTTTTTGTAGGTGTGGACATGATACATGTGCATACCAAGTTTCATACATGTAGGTGAAACGTACAGCGAGTAGTAATTCTGTGAAATTTTGTAGGGGGAGCTACTGAGCCATTTTGGCGTACCCATGTGCAAGACCCATAAAATATATAATTGTTCACCACTTCTGACGCGTGTCCAAAGTTTTGCAACTTTTTGAGCACCTTGAGCCCCTCAAAATTGGTGGTGGTGCTATCAAGCCATTTTGCCACACCCATGCAAAAGACCCATAACATCTTTTCCGCCACGTTTGTCATGTATGCAAAGTTTCGCAACATTTCGAGCATGTTTAGCACCTCAAAATAACAGTTGAATTGGCAGAAAAATAAGAAAAAATAAATAAATAAATAATAAGAATTCCTTCAGTTTCAATAGGTCCTCGCACCTCTTTTCGGTGCTTGGGCCCTAATAATAATCCTTAGAAGAACAATAGGGTCCTCGCACTTTTAGTGCTCGGGCCCTAATAATTCCCTCAATTTCAATAGGTCCTTGCACCGCTGTTCAGTGCTCGGGCCCTAAAAATGCAGTTTTATAACATTTTAAAGGCTACTCTTGTTTAAATGGTGCTGTAATTTTATGAAATAGTTAATATGATTTCCTGACCACTGTCTCTTTAGTTGTGGTTTAAACACAGCCTAACTTTATGACATCAATCTGAAATCCTTTTTGGTTCATTAACGATTCCGTCAGATCCTGCTCTCAAAGCCTCCATGTTCTCTGAAAATAACTGTTCTCCCCCGGGATTAGCACTTTCATTATCAGTTGGACAGAAACGTAAAAGTTATAGAACGTAGATCCACCAGTTAAAAATGTAAGCATATTCACATTGAAAGGTTTCTGTGTATTTGTATAAGGAAAAGTGTATTTTGTGTGTGCAGCCATGCTATCCCCTCTGTGTGGCTGTAATAATAGCAGTACTTTGAGCTAAATGCTAACTGCAGCATGCAAGCATGCTCACAGTGACAATACTAACATACTGATGCTTAGCAGATTTGACCATGTTCACGATCTAAGTGTAGCATGTTAGCATGCTAACATTTGCATCAGCACCTTAGTAACATTAGCACTAAACATAAAGTATAACTGAGGCTAATGGGAATGTCATTAGTTTTGCAGGTAATTGGTCATAAACCAAAGTATTAAACTTTTGGTCTAATAGTGGCATGAGAAGAAAAGTCCAGGAATCAGCAAGCCAGTAGGTTTATCCTCTGGGAACTATGAATGTCAAAATATCAGGAAAATCAGTCCAATAGATGTAAAGTTAGCTCAATCCAGACCAAAGAGGTGGACCAACTGACAGACATTGCCATTTCTGGAGCCGTGCCACAAACAAGGCTAGTGTAAAATAAGAAATAATGTCAACAACAACAAGAGATTCAATAGGGTTATCGCAGTTTTAATGTGTACATGCATCTCTGTGTTGTAAATAAAACTCTTGATCATTACCAGGGGCTGTCATGTGCACCAGTTCCCTCACAATGAGCCTCTTGGGTTCACACAAGGAACAAGCACAGAGTTGATCAATATACACCAGCCAAGACTCTCACACAGGCATGTACAAACACACATGATCTGATACAAAATGCTTCCCTTAAGCAACACAGGGACTCTTTGTATGTGTCATTCATAATCGAGGAGACGCCTCATTATAGACCACTGTCTCTCTTTTCTCTTTTATACCCGTAACACAAAAAGCTACATTGGGAACAATGCAGACATCAGTGCTAAGTGTTGCTGCACATCAGTGTCTTTTTGTCTATATTTAGTGGATAAACAATTGAGTTTATTGACAGCAGGACGTTTGTGTGTTTTGTCACCAATAGCAACTGTTTATATCGCTGCAGAAGTGGTAGTAGTGGGTGGTTTATGGATCAGTGTTGTTGAGATGTATTCATTGAGTGTTGTATTGGTAAAAGGAAAGAAAGAATACAACAAATCAATATTAATGACATTCATTGTTTGGGTAATTGTTTCAAAAGGATTGACATAGTCTCTCCTCTTTCTCTCTTCTGTGTTACAGAACTCCATCCGGCACAACCTTTCTCTTCACAGCCGTTTCATCCGCGTCCAGAATGAGGGGACAGGGAAGAGTTCCTGGTGGATGATCAACCCAGAGGGAGGGAAGGGTGGAAAGGCTCCTCGTCGCCGTGCAGTCTCCATGGACAACAGCAACAAGTACACCAAGTCCGCCCGTGGCCGTGCTGCCAAGAAGAAGGCTGCCCTGCAGGCTGCAGCCGTTGCAGCTGGCGAAGGCGGCGGAGACAGTCCTTCAGGTCTCTCCAAGTGGCCTGGGAGCCCAACATCACGCAGCAGTGAGGAGCTGGATGCCTGGACAGACTTCCGCTCCCGCACTAATTCCAACGCCAGCACACTGAGTGGTCGCCTCTCACCCATCCTGGCCAACCCTGAGCTAGACGAGGTGCCAGATGATGAGCCTCCTCTCTCGCCTATGCTCTACTCCAGCCCCGGCAGAGCACTGTCTCCCGGCAACGCCACAACAAACGGAAAGACAGTGCCGACTGAGTTGCCGCATTTGGCAGACCTGGCAGTTACAATGAATCTGAATGACGGACTCACAGATGACCTGATGGATGAGTTGCTGGATAACATCAACCTGGTGCCAACTGTTACAGGACAGACTACTCCAAATGGTTCCTCAGGGTTCAATTTTGGGTCCAAACCCAATGGGCTAGGCTCACCTTCCTCCACCTCCTCCCCCTCGTCCAACTCTTCTCCTAACTGTGGAATTAATGGCTACACTAATTCCATCTTTGGCCCCCACACAACAGGCTCCTCTCTGCGTCCGTCCCCCATGCAGACCATCCAGGAGAACAAGCAGACCTCCTTCTCCAGCATCAGCCTGTCTCGCTTTGGCAGTCAGACACTACAAGATCTGCTCAACTCTGACAGTCACAGCCACAGTGATGTCATGATGACCCAGTCTGACCCACTGATGTCACAGGCCAGCGCTGCCGCCGTCATTTCTCAAAACTCTCGCCGTGGCCTCATGCTCCGTAATGATCCCATAATGACCTTTGGGACCACTGGAGGGCTTCAGGGCAGCCAAGGAGAGATGGTGCAAAGTAACAACCAAAACCAGAGTTCCCTGAGGTCTTTAAACGGAGGCTTGAACCTAGCCAATGAGGCTAACGCTCTGGCTAATGTCAAGCAGCAGCTCCTGCTCTCCCCCTTAGGAGGAAATGGTTCCTCTTCCATGCAGATCGACACCTCGATCTTCCTAAATGGAACCAGCGGTGGAGGGATCTGCCAGGACCGTTTCCCCACAGATCTGGACCTGGACATGTTCAACAGCAGTCTGGAGTGCGATATGGACTCCATCATCAGGAACGAGCTGATGGACGCAGACGGCCTGGACTTTAACTTTGACTCTCTGGCCAACATGAACGGAGTCGGAAACTTCACAAACACCAAGCAGACCTCTCAGAGCTGGGTACCCGGCTGAGAGGGTCAGGCCAGAATGGAGTACAGCAGGTGTGTATGTTTGAGTGCTGTGTGCACTGGTGTAAATTATGTGGCTCTGAGCAAAGATGAGCATGTTTAGACGGAGGAATTAGAGATGTGCTGACCTTTTCAATACTGATTCCAATACCTAAACTCAGGGTACAACCGATGAAGTACAGATCCCATACAAGTGCACTTTTTTTCCTAAATATAAAATCTGTATAAGTTTGTACAACTGATATGTGTAAGCTTACAGGAGTAACTACTGATAACTATAGGTGGAAACATACCATCAAGCCGTCTAGGTTTGGGAAAATTTTATCTCTTACTCGTTTTAAAGATTTTTCGTGCTGTACAATTATTGGCATTGTAAACAGACCTGAAAAAAAAACATGGAGTTACTTTTATAAACCATAATCTAAGTCAAAGCTATACTCATGTGAATCCACATGGAAAATGTTCTCTCAGTGTAATTACATGCTTCTGCGTCTCTTCACTAAACCACTTCAACTGTGCTTTTCTTCATTGTTTTTCCCAAACCAAAACTGTCTTTATCTGCTGTTGGAGTGAAAATGCGTTTATTGTAAAGCACATGCAGGACACACCGGTGTGGTAGCTTTAAGCACATTCTCCTCCTGTTCCAAATAAACACAGCAGAACAAAAAGGGACTTACCGTGGTGACATTTTATCAGTGCATTCCTCTTAGAAATGTTTGACTTCAGAACAGATTTTTAGTACAGTCAGATGTAATCATCTCGTCCTTTGTCTCTCCAGGTCTGAAATGTATAGTGCAAGAGAAGATCAGACACACAACATCCTTTTTGCCAAACCTGCCATCAGCACAACCTAAAATACAAACCTTGTGTTTACAGAAGAAGACTTCCTCTCAAGAGCTTTACCTTTGCTCCCACACTGGTGAACCATGAAGCAGACTCTAGAGATGCTGCACATAAGCCCTCAAAGCCTCCTGTGAAACAACAATGAAAAGAAAGCTATGTCAAACTCATAAATTATGCAATTTTTCTTTGTCACCCAGTCGGTTGATATCCAAGAGACACTGTTTATCAAAGGGGTTTCAGGTGGAATACAAGGACTAAATATCAAGGAAAGATTGAAGGAGTGCACAGTGCAGTTGTTCCCGTTGAAGACAAAAAAAAGAAAAGTATAAAGTGAAAAAAATCGAGAAGTGAAGTGGTGTAAATCTAATCCAGTGGTTTCCTGGGATGTGTTATGTTTAAAAATATTTTCCCTCTCTGTTCTCACTTTGTGGTTTTAAATATTCAGTGTTTGTTTATTTCCATTTCTATTTTATCATACAGTAACTGTTTCCGCATCATAAATGTATAAAAAAGAGTTGGTGTTTTGATGAAATGAAAAGGTCGAAATGGAGTCGCCAAGTGGCCACTCATAACACACATGCAAACACACAAACAAGACAAACCCACACTTTGCTCCAGTTTGCAAAACTTCAGAATCCTTACGGCTTGATTTCACCGGGCATGGCTGCATCACGTTCAGCAGTAATGCGGCCATTGGAGCTGATTGTGGCCATTCTAGACAATGCTTGCGATACCACCAGACACACTGCAGCACTTTTCAGATGTGTCCCAGAAGCGGGTCCTCACTCTGCTCTGCGTAAAATACGCTCTATTTTTGACGTCAAGCTGCACAGAGCAGTTCGTGCCACAGGAGTGCAATAGAAAATCCTCTGCAAACTCTGTGCAGATTGTATATCACATGAAAAAGAAAAAAATAATTTAACTACATAGCTTATCTATGGGATCATCAACAACACCTGAATAAGTTGACGCAATCGGGCATGCAAACCGGAACACAAGAATGGTGCAGCTTTACCCGTGGAATCAAACAGAAATTAAGATTTCTCATCTTCCAGGTTTTGTTCTTATAGATCGCTTGAATTAAATTAAATGCAGCATACGGAGGGTTTCATTACAATTAGCTGAATATTGCAGAAATGTTTTATCTTTTGTGTATATCTAATCGAAGAACAATGAAAAAAAAAGACCAGAGAAAGAAAATCTGTGTCATAGATATATGTACAGTGCAGGACAGTAGAAAGTTCAAGAAGCAGAAGGGGGTAAAATCTTGTCTGTCTTTTCTCAGATTTCTTAACTTCCCGTAAGTTCTGTTGAGTTTGTTTATCACTGCATACAATGTAGCCAAAATGAATACCTGTCTCCTAGGGTTGTGAACATTTCCACACCATAACAGGTGCTATGTAAACAGTGTTGAATTCTGCCCTGAGCATTTTTGTGTGTTCATTTTGTTTCTGTTTTTACCCACCACCTGCAGAAGCCTAAAGCTGCAGCCACTTGTAGCACGGTGAGGGGTTTTGGCTCATTCCTCTAGAAGCCATTTGTTTCTCTCGCAAAAAAAAACAACAATAAGCTATCACTGTATATTGCCAAATTACTTGAAACAAACAGTAGGATATGCTGGCAGCCAAATCACAAAACACACACACATACATACACACAAATGCATACACATATATTACACACCTAGAAAGAAAAATTAATACCAGGGATCTGTGTTAAGCTCTGCTGTATATTTGTCATGAGCTTGTGGGGCTTGTTATGCATATATAGAATCACTCAGTGGGGGGGGGGAATGGAGGCTTTAACTAACATCAAGTCACCTTCTAATGTTAATTTAACATTTCTTGATAAAAAACAAAACAAAAAAAAACAGTAATGCTTTGTGTTTGTGAACTTGTAACCTGTGAAATTTTGGCCGTCAAGGGCGGGAAGGAAGATAAATGTCAGGACTTCACGCGGTCTGTTTTTTTTTGTTTTGCTGTCATAGGTTTTGTTGTCCTGTTGTCAGACTTGTGACACACAGACACACATGCCCTCATGGATACACCTGGTGCTCTTGCAGGCGACTTCCTGTATCTCCTGAGTACATGTTAATGTGTGTGCGTGTGTGCGTGCGTGCGTGCGTGCGCGCTTGTCTGTGAAGTTTATTTTTGTTGAATTAATCTCACGAGGATGTGTAAATCCCTCACTATTCTTCATGGTGCATACAGCACAGCCGACTGTATGCATGTATGTATTTATGCATTATGAATTGTGTGAAATGCATATATACCCACTGTATGTTGTTATATAAACATGTAGTACTTGACCCTTGGAATTTGTGATACCTCTGAAGGCAAAGTTGAAGAAATGATGAACAACGTTAAATGCCAGGAAGGAGGGAACACTGTTACCAGCGATTTAATTGCTGAACCAGATTTTTTTTAAATGGTGGAAAGCACCATTGTTGTAGCATCTGGTGACCCTGGTATCCCTTCCCTGTGTATGGAAGTGTTAACCGCTGTGTATAATAGTGTACAGTTGTATGTATATCACTTTGAGGTCAAGGCAGAGGAGTGTGTGTACATGGTTGGCTAGAATGATCTACTGTGCTATCTGAGGTTTCGTGCATGACCTAGCTGTACCCAATCTCGACCCGTCTAATGGTGCCGTCCTGCAACAAAACTTGCAATACAGAGAGGAACCCTGTGTCATAAGCACTCGAACACACACTTTGTTTTTTTTAAATCAGGGCTTACAGTGCAACACGTCCTCCCATATTAATGGGTTTGTTATTACAAGTGTGTGTACATGGACGCGGATACAGGGAAAGCCTCCTTAATGGACGTTCCTCAGCCTCACACTTGCTTTATTCCTAGTGGAGTACAGCAGGGTCACATCCTGGTGCTCTCAGAGAGCTTTTTAGTTATAATGTGATAAAAGTGTCATCTGACAATGCTGTGACACATCTAAAATTTCCAGAGCATTATTACGTCTTTTTGGTAGAGGGAATCCTGAGCCATCACCTTAATTGCTAAGCTTTTGAATTCATCTACGCTAACTATACTGAACATTAGGAGCGCTTTAACTCCGCCTGTTAAGAAGACTGACAAGGTGAATCCAGGGAACGATGTAATCCTTGCTGTTTAAAAGAGGGTTTATTGATCCGTGACAAACTGCAAATCTCAATCGCAGGAAGGTGTTTCCTTACTACTCCCTCAGTGTAATATTTTGGGCTATTCGGGGAGATTTACAGTACAATTAGTCATAGCGGAGCAGGCCTTCCAACACAACCACTCAATGCTAGTCCTTCATTCAGGCACAGATTATCTCTTCTTGTGCGTGACACTCACACCTGCAACAGAACACATAAACATTTAAAGCAGAGAGAAGCAAAAAAATAGAAGAGACACACCACTAGATACCTTAAATCACCTCTTGGACGTTTCTTTTTAATTATCTTCTCTCAAACATTTTCCATCCTTGTTTAGAGGCCCAGGCCAGTTCCCCTCCATGTGCCCTCTGAGCTTTGCCCTTTGATCTTTGCCCTTTATTAATCTTGTTTCTTCTTGACTTGATGTTAGTGGGTATTTTACCTGTGTATTCCATTTTGAATTGTAATCTAGTTTGTATAAGAAACGGTGCGCATGTAAATAAAACTTGGTGAGGCTCCACACCCTTTCTGTCTTTGTTTTAGCTCATTTTGCTGCTATAAAAATATGAAACTATTACACATGCATCAATTTTACGAGTGCTGTGGAAGCACAGGGCCACCGTTAACAGCTCATGTTGCCACAAGAGGAATTTCCAGCCCAGCAAGGAAAATGTTACAGCTCTCGCCTGCATTACATGTGATGTTAATTCACAAGTTGACTCGCCGACTGTTTTCCAAAACAGAGTGCGTCTGAGCGCTTGTGCATGAACAAATTTAACCTCACACTCCCTCCAGAAGATAAATCTCTCATGTCAGTCTGGAGAGAACAGCCAAACAACTCCATGTTCCTCTCAAGTTCCTGGAAGTCCTCTTGCACAATGTTTGTTTTATGTAAGGCTACATGAGAGCAGCCATACAGCAACCCCTCTGATACAACTGGGCTGGGTACTTTTCCTCGGTTGTTGCGAAACATAAAGGGAAAGGGGGAACGGTCAGAGACGGAGGTCACTTGCATGTCTGAGATTTCCCTCAGGCCGCAACGCCAAATATTAACACATACCTTGGCCGCTGCGGGCCACTCTGCTGGTACTCTTCTCATTCCCCTTCTTGCAGCTAATAGGCCACTTTCCCTCCCTCTGCCAGAGGTTAACACTGTTATCATAAAAAGATTATTCCAGATTATCTTGGAAGTGTGTTTCTGTGCTTGGGTAAGTTTGTCTTCAGGGTTAGGTGACAGGAGACTAGTTTATAAACCTTAAAGATTCTCTGTGAAGCTTTGAAGGAATCTTAAGTCTGCAGCATTTATGTGAACTTTAACATGTTTTTTTATTTTGTAGAGAAAATGTATTGATATTGACAGTATTAAAGAAAGCTGGGCTTCTCAGTCAATTAACTTCGATTTAAATAACCATTAGTCATAATATCTTATTTTCATGACAGGAAAGGCATCTAGCAAATGTTCAAAATATCTTGTCCCACTGTGTAACATTTACAGATAATGTGAATACATGTGTGCCTCAAAGCTGTCACTATACACAAAAAACATACACCAAGCATGAAACAGATAAATTACTAAGTCATTGCATATTTTTTAACTCACATCTTAGCACAAATCTTGCGACTTCTAACTGAATTGGGAGCTGAGTGAGCCAGAAAACTTTGATGAAGTGACCCCTGCAGAAATGTAATTAAGTGCCTCAATTAAAAAAGAAAAAAAAGTTGATCAGTATCATTTCAAGGTTTCGTCAGCTTTATATAGACAATTATGCATCACTGCTGCTGATGGTCCACTTTTAATAATTTTCTTATTTTTCATCTGTTATCTTTAAATAATTCTACTTAATAAACACATTCACAATCATTTATGACATTGATATCGTGTTGTGATATTGCTTCTGGAGACTTTTACTGCCTAAGAAACTCCTTCTTAGGCAGTAAAAGTCTTTATGTCCTTTAGTTACAGAAAAAATAATGTCTGAAACTGATTTTCCTTATAGTCACTATTTTTAAAAAGTATTTCTCCACCACAATTGTTTTCCTGGCAGTGTAGAGAATTCTTTAAATTGGCATTATGTAGGAAGATAAAATGTGCAGAAATTAAAAAAAATATGACATGAAAAACATCCATTTACAGAGTTTCTGTAAATGGACCCATGATATTACCATTTATAAAATCCTGCTACAGCACCGCTCATCAAAACTTCCTGACTAATCATTATTAGTCCCCGAACTGTACAGAGCATTATAAACCTGAACACCAAAGCTCAAAAAACATTTGCTTTTTAAAAACCTCAATTCAATTAGAGGCTCTGTCACTGCCCACATATATAGCATGCTCCATATCATGAACCTGTAATTACAGACCCACTTCAACTCTTCAAAGTATATTCTCAGCACTCCACCAGCTTTGAAATGCCAAGCTGTGTTGTCATATACAGTATGGCACATTCACAACCACACTGTTTGTCATTGTTGCCAAGCCCAGGACATGCATTAGGTACTTTAGGTCTACCAGTGTGGCCTTTCGTTGGTACTCAAATATACAAAAGAACCTTGTATATTGGTATCTTCAACCGCTCTTTCAAGAAGAGGAGACATAGAAGGGATAAAAGGAGAAGAACTCCTCCAAACAGTCATTGCAAAAGTCAGGGTTGACTGCAAACTCAAAAATACTCAAACATGACTTTAGGACACAACTACAAATACCAAACCCACATTTCAATAGCAGTTCCCAGTCAGCTGGTCACCTGACTGACTGCATGTCTGCTCTGGTCACTGTTTGAGTGGAAACTCTTCTGAACAAGTTTGTTATTTTTGGGTTTTCTCAACGTGATTTTAGAGCCACTACAGTGAGATTCAGTGATTTTGAGCCAAATTATGTGTGTCATCCTTAACATAGCAGGATAATGGGCATTATTTTTAGCTTTAAATTGACATAAAACTAAATGTGGCTCACAAATGTTCACTTTTGTATAGTTAGAGCCTTCCAAAGCTCTATCATTTTATACACAGCAAAATAAGCATCTTGCATCTGTTGGTTGTCTCGCTGGCTGGCTCCTATTTTGCAAATGTCATCTTTATTTTAATACAGGAAGCATTTAACCTGTGTACTCAGAGCTCACTGTATGCCAACAGAAATCAACTCATGGTTGATTTAACTGAGCAGTGCTCATAATGTGAACAAGTAGGCGTACAGTGTGTGCACTAATGTACTGTTTGGGGGTGTGCATGTATTTATGGTTCACATTAAACAATCACCAATGTCATATCTCCACACTGTTAACCTTCCAGGAACTAACACCAATTCTCATTTGACAACAACATGTTGTATGTGTGCATTAGGTTCAGAGGTGGAGAAAATATGTGGTTCCTTTAATAAAATACCACACTGTAAAAAGACTCATGCATTAAAAAGTAAAAGTAGTAAAAGTCTTATCAGGAAAAAGGCCTATTTGACTCACTGAGCACCTCTGTGATACAGGCAGTGATTCAGAGGTCTACAATCTGGTTAACAATGCCCTGAGCTATTGTTTGGCAGGTAATGTATTATTAGTCATAGTTTCATCTACTGTGACAGCTACAAGGCCACAGAACAATACAATACAATACAACACAAAAAATACTGCTTTTCTGAAACTATCTATCTATCTATCCATCCATCCATCCATCCATCCATCCATCCATCTATCTATCTATCCTCTCCACAATTGGAGACACAGACACATGATTCCGTGCACAAATGCACTGACTGGCTAATGAGAAGTGAGTCATCAATAATGTGGTGTGGGGTCCAAAGTGTAAACAAGATGGAGATATGATGGATTTCTTGAGATATGGCCATTAGTGGGCTTCTCATCCCCCAGCACTGACACTGTTCTGTTGATGGAAATGGTAAAGGGCTTCTCTTAATCTCAACGGCTCGCTTTATCTCTATACCTTATCTGAAGTCCTGCCTCACACACATACTAACTGTTGCTGGCCACACAAGGACAGATTCAAGAGGGAGGGGGCTGAGAATTGAGCAGTCGTAAATGATACTTCTGTGTGTGTGTGTGTGTGTGTGTGTGCGTGCGTGCGTGCGTGCGTGCGTGCGTGCGTGTGCGCGTGTGTGTGTGTGTGTGTGTGTGTGTGTGTGTGT
>JBBPCS010000238.1:10973781-10988911 GCA_037974645.1 Hollardia meadi
ACAACGTCCCCATCTTTTATCTTAGGAATCATTGGCAATTTTCTTTTAATATATATATTGGCCGATATATCGGTATCAGAAATTTTTTACTCCCTAATATCAGTATCTGCATCGGCCCCCAAAAATCCATATCGGTCAGGCTCAAAATATTTGGCATTTGGCCAAAATGAGTTGGAAATTATCTGCATATTGGATATTGGCAAAATTACAATATTGTGCATTCCTACTGTTATTTGTCATTGTAATTTTAGTAATTTTACATTGTAGTATTGCTACTTTTACTTGCAGATCTCTGCCTGCTAGGCTTCAAAAAACAATCCATTGCAATCAGAGAAGCATTTTACATCTACTGTCCATTTTCTATTTTGGCATTATTCTATTGTTTTTTCCCCAGCTGTTTCCCATAAGTGAGACACGTTGTGACCACTCACATTATGAAATCAAACCACTGAAGACATTCGCAGACCATCTTGGCAAAAGTCTCATTGGCCTGAATGGCCTCAATGGAGAGGAAACACGAGATTTGCAGCCCGATCATTGGACGGCGCAACTCTTTGAGAAAAACAAGTGCAGAAATTGTCAGTGAAGCCAGACAGTCCCTGCGAGTCCAATCCACCCAACGACCATTTACTCCCAGAGATGGACACAGGCAACTTTTTGGAAAGAACACTGTTCGTGCAAACCATGACAACAGGCCTCCATCGTCCTTTAGGTTCGTCACAAACTCCACTTAAATATTCTTAATGTTGTGAGGCTCTGCAATCAACTGTGGGTATCATGTTATTTGTGGAAGTAATAAGCCATTTTTACACTTTTCAGTCTTCATGCTCAAAATTTTGATGCTCCTGACTCCAGGCCAGGTTCAGGGACTCGCCTCTCCCCTCTCGACCATGTAAGTTCTCTCTCTGTCTATCTCAGTTAAAAAATTGTTTTTCCCATTCAGATTAAGGTGTTATTTATTGTAAACTCAAGTACATATCTGTATATTTTGATGTTATGAGTATGAAAACTAAAAAAATATGATAAGAAATATACACGCCTCTGTATGCCACCATGAAATCGTATCTGGTTTTAATAAATGGGATTATAATTTTAATATCTGATTACATAAATATGAATAGATGAGTAACCTAATTAATAGGATCTTTTGTGGACATAAGTAGTTTGGTGGATTCAAGTTCTCCCTCAGTATTCACACCATCATATACCACTAATATGTTTGTCTGGTGCCAGAAGCCGAAGCTTCCAGACCCCTGCAATGCTGAGGATCCATTCAAGGCCTTTCCCAAACCCCCTACTGACCCACTGGAAGTGAAGAGACAGTTGGCAGGGGCACGGGCACGCCTCCTCAGGGTTGGATCTCTCACAACATTGCCTCCTGTTGAAGGATACACAGATGGTATGGAAACAAAAACATATTGATGCAAGTTTGGATCAAAGGAGAAAAGATGTTAGAAGAAAAAAGTGTAAAGTTACTGGATGTACAGTGTGATATGTAGTAAAGTTATCTTTATTAGGTAGCGTAATTATCCATGTTGTGCTTAAAATAAAATGATAATAACAGGAGGTATTAGATGTTAAACAGGTTTTAAAAAATGAAAAAACAGGAAACCAACAACTCTATTATTTCAGCTGTTACATTTCTGTGCAGGCACTAGTGCAAGAGCAGTTTTCCCAAAGGGAAATGAATGGAGCCATTCACACACTCACATTATACCTGATTTACATTCTCCGTTGTTGGGCTGGGTGAAAGACAGGATTTAATGCTGCTGCTTTGAGTGGAAAATTAGTACTCTTTATCTTTCCAACCTTTTCTTACGAGTCTGTAAGTCCGAGCCCGAGATGATGACGATGTTCAAAAGTATTGACTGGATTTCTAAACTTTAGACCTGAATACATTTGCGTACACAGTATGTGATTGTGTACAAACCATGTAGAAACTGATATGCAACTTCTTGCCACATCCGTTCTATGTTTTTAGTGATAGAAAGATTGAATCCAGGCCCAGGTCCAAAGCAGCCATCAGCTAAACAACTCCCCAGTGCAGACCACACTGGGGTCCGCAGTTCCCACAAACCTGGCCCGCGCAGAACAGCAAGTGAAAGGTGGGCTTTCTATTCCTCTGTTTGACTTGCAAGATCTGACTTTCTCTCCTCTTTGCCTCCCCCCCACTTCTCCTGGTCCCTCTTTCAAACCAAAGTGACAGTACGACAATAAGTTGAAGATTTATCGGCACACAAAGGTTGCAGTGGTAGCCATTACTAGATGGAGTTGATTGTGCTTCCCATTTGTGCCTTTCATTAAATCCTTCTCCTCCTCCTCCTCCTCCTCCTCCTCCTCCTCCTCCTCCTCCTCCTTGCTTTTTTTTTGCCTCTCTCTTTGCCCCAGTATGTGAAATTCACTGAGTTTCTGTTTTCTGTTTTGGTCCTTAGCTTATCCAGACTACTGGGAAGAGAACATTATAACAGGAAATACCTTAGTAAGGCTGATACCATTATAATTGTTTTGTGTTTTGTTTTGTGCTTAAATGCCTGACTCAAGTAAAAATCAAAACACAGGCCTGGAAAGAGCTATCACTCTCAAATTGACTGACATGTCTTTTATATTGTACAGGGAATAGGGTCAGTTACTAGTGTTTCAGAGTCATACATTTGTAATTCTTATCAGTTGAACAACACACATAATGCTGATATTCCACTTATAATTTAAGCTTTATAGGCTGTAAAGTGCAATTACAACTATATTACCCATGAACATTTTCCAGAGCAAAAGGCTTTCAAAGCAAGGATTTCCTTGATCTAGATCCAAAACCTTTTAGGTATACATTCAGATGCCAGCACAGCATGTACCTTGGGTTTGTTGTCCAAGCTACCACAGCGGCGTTTGGTCACCATGGACATGAAGCGTGAACGCGCACAGGAACTTCACTCTCACAGACAGTAGTCACACCCATCAGTACAGTTTGCAACCTTATTATTTGGATTTTATTTAAGCACAGTAACACCAACACATTTTACACGGTTCTCCAAAGCGACAAACTATCATTAGGATGTTCTTTGCAGCCTCAGAATATTTGGACTGTCGGTGTGTGATAGTGGATGTAAAAACACTATCATGTCATCAGTGGTTAAATGTACCTAAGTTTCTACTTGGGTACAATTTCACGGTACTTGTATTTTACTCAAGTACTTTTTTGTCTACTTTATTACTTCAGAGCATTTCAGAAGGAAACATTTTATGCTACTTAATACATTCATCTGATAGTTATTAGTTACTTTGCAGATTAAGATTTTATGTCATCTTGTACCTTGGGAATTTGTGATAGATATTATTTTCTATTTTATAGACTAAAATGGTTAATTGATTTGTTGAGAAAATAATCAGCAGGTTAATTGATAATGGCAATAATCTTAAAATGTACATAGCTCTAAATGCAATCACGTAGTCTATATTATAGCACTGACCAGAGGCCATCCTGCTGCATAATGAGTACTTTTACTTTAGGTATATTTTTTGCTGATTGTTTTTTTCCAGCTGTTTCCCATCAGTGAGACACATAACCACTCACATTATGAAATCAAACCACTGAAGACAGACCATAAAACAGGAAATCTGGGCTAGCAGCACAAACTCCTACACACAATGTTTGTATAACTTGTTGCTGACAAAGAGAGATCCCAAGTTTTGAGACTGTGGTCAATTTTTTAGTGTCAGGTCAGAGTGTTCTAAGTACTGTTCATTAGTGTAGCAATGAACTACATACAAGGTGCACGAGACAAACTAGAGATAGTCAAGCCACAAGTACACTGACTGCAAGTGGAAATAGACCAGCATGATAGATTAATGCGATGAGTTGTGTGAGATATAAAGATAGGGGAGATTAGACATCCACTAGGTTCTTTTTCTCCAATAAGCCGGAGCTTTATAGCTCCAAATGGCTCTCAATTAGATTTGGGTGCCCATCTGGGCAAGGCTGGCAGCAGCATGTGTTGTGACTGCAGTGAGGCACTGGCCAGGCCTAAGACAAGGATGAGGTCATGTCTCAGAGAATGCAGTATTACACAAAGAGGCCTTATTATCAGGCTCTTAATCCTATCATACAGAGCCAAAGCCCCCTCTCTGACATTCACTGCAACATGCATCGGCCAGCAATCCCTGCTGCATGAGCCCTGTGTGCCAGATTATACCAGTCACTAAATCTCCATCAACGTGAAAGTGTGCTCTATATAGCACCCACATACTGTATATTAATTCCAGTGTAACATAGCTTTCTGGTGATGCTCCAATGAAATAGAAAGGAGTAATTCTTACAATACCAAATGTCATGCTCTGTTTCAAACCTGTCAGCAGGACCACAAAAGCTCACTTATAGAGTAAAAGCTCAGAGAAAGAAATATTTCATTTTAAGAGCCTTATGTATTAATGTTGCAGCAGAAGCTTCAGACAACCCTGGTAACATAGTCGTGTTTGTCTTTGACATGAGTGATTCCACTTTTCCATATTGTCTAAGGTTGATTCACTCTTTTTGCAGATTTGTGCAGTAATCTTGCGGTTATAGTTGTGATTAGAATGCCTCAACATGCAGCTTGTGTTTAGCTCTATTAATAGTTATTTTCTCAGCTCATCACATAGCAGTTAGTTAGTCATAAGACACACACACTACCTGTAGTCCTTCACAGAAATTATTCTAGCATTGAGTCATTTTCTTTGTGTGTGAGTTGAATAGTGCAGACTTTACAGTGACATGCAGAGAGTAAGATGCAGCAGTGACATGGAGAGGGCAAGCCACAACACATAGCATAGCATGACAAGGGGCGTGTTTTTGGAAGAACTTTTACGGTTACTGCACAGAGGCAGTAAGACCTTGGAGACCGCTAACAGTGACAAAGCATGAACAGCTTTAACCAGACTGCCCACAAAGCTAAATTCTTAGTTCCTGTCTGTTGGAGATTGCAGTTTGTGATGCACAGCGGCACACACACCACCATACAGACACAAAGATTCACACAAAAATGTAAAAGACAGGTACACAATTATCCGCATGCAAATGTATATACAGAGACCCACACATTAGAGATAACAGCATATGCACTAAGGTCTCAACCTCTGCTGCAAGAGGGACACCTAGTGGCACTTGATGAAAAAGCATCTGTAGCCTTGTTGACAGAATATACAGTAAAGTCAGCATTGAGAGGTATTAACACAAAATATATCCTTTAAATGTTTTGTGTTTCTTTCATTTTAGGGTTTTTACTATTTAATCCCCCAAATGATCCAAATTAAGTTGAGCCAGTCAACCAAGCAAGTCAATAGTCACACATGTCTCATCTCCAAAATATGATATAACCAGACTCTTTGTGTTTTTGTATTTCTTTGTGCCAACAGTAGAATAATGCAACCTGCTGATGACTCAGGAGTTCGACCCACAGATCATGCCCGATCAGGGCAAACAGGTTTGTCCAGATGTGACACAGCTACGAACTTCACTGCTGTTTGTTTTACATACTAAACTTTAATGGCACTTTTGGTACAGCATTGAAATAAAAATGCAGTCTCCTAACATACCACTCAACCATTCAATGATTTTACATAAAAAGTAACCAAATTGAAATAAACTCAAGTATTAATACATACAGTTGAACCCAGAAATGTTGTTTCACCAACAACAGACACACCTCTCTCTAACTTAACACCCCTTCCTGAGTGTCAAACTTTGATTGGGGTGTTGTTGCTAAGGGTCTAATTTCCACTATGAGAGGCAGACAGCCAATAGCTGAGAGAGCTGTTGGTTTGTTCAACCACAGTTTCCTGCACGCCATGCAAGAGGGTATGCAAATGTTCAGTAATAAAAGGTGCATGATGTGTTCGATACTGCAGACATTTGCATGCACAAACATACGCACAAATGTTTTCATCACACGTGCGCACATTCACATGTCCATACATAGACTCTTTTAGTAACGGAAATCAGAGGAAGTGTAGCTGTGGATGGAGACCTTTCATTGTGGCATCAAACTTCCTGCTGCTTTATTTTAAGACAGTGAACTTGTGAACCGTGCTTGCCGCTCATGTTCACCATCTGGGTTTGGTGGTGGTAACCGGCTAACTGCTATCCTCTCTGCACATTTTAGAGCTGGGGAATGGAGACAAGACCACAAGCACAGAGGAGGATGCAGAGTCATCGGTGTGGAATAATATGATTGCTCCTATTCTGCAACAACTAGAGAGTGTGGCTGCAGGTAGTGTGAGCAATGCAATAAGCAAGCAACACAATGAAAAAGTACAAGAACATGTGTCATACATCAGTCTTGACAAGATCCATAATTTTGAGAAAGAATATAGTTCCTGTCCTTTACTCCACTCACAAAACATTTTTACTTATGTGTTGAAGACAATCTCTGGAGCTAATCTAAAATGAAATGTGGTTTCAGTGAAAAGAGTAAGCTTGTCTTATTAGTGCATCATTTCTCTGTTTCCATGTTAGTCAGGCATGAAGTCTCACAAAATGAAAAAGCATTGTCATTTCAACCACTGAAGCAAACAAAAAATGTTATGTTTGGCATCCATAAAAAAAATTCTTTTTGCCCAAAACTGCTGTCTGGCATCCACAAAAAGGGATCTATGGCTGTAAATATTTTGACACTCTATAAATGTAATGGAAACTTCATTTGAGAGATAAATAATAAGTATTTATTGTATCAAGTTGCCTTATGGCTCATGCATAAAACACCTTTCACATTCAGTGGGAAATTGCAGTGAAATGATGAGTGTGAGACTGCTGCCAACCTTTTTTTTTTTTTTAGAAATGGCCAAACCCAGTTATTTATACAAGGAAAACATTTATTTTACCTCAAAAGCAAAGGAAAAGACGCCACCCTTCTCTTCCTCTGCGTCAAGATTGTAGCTGCCTGTTGCAGAAATTGTTCCCCCTGCGTTTGACCAGAGAAACTAAGAGCTGCTTCTTAGAAAAGGGAGGGGAATGTTATTATTAACGTTGAGGATTTAACCTCAAGTTCTTCATGCAAATAATAAGCACACACTGTGCAGCCCAAGTGAATTGCACATACATACCACAGCACACACAAAACATCACTCATCTGTATTTATATGGATGCACACTTGCCAACACACACAAGTAAGTGTTTTCATTTTGGGATGTTTGCTTTCTCTGTGAACTTGACACTATTTTTTTTTTTTTCTTTTCACAATAACCGCTTTCCTGCGATGCCAGGGAGCTCTGAGGGCTCGGTGGACCGCCTGTGTGATTTGTGTGACGGTCTCCATAGCACCTTGGCAGAAGCGGACATGCTCGGCCGACGCTGTAAGAGGAGGTCAGGGATACTTCGAACACTGTTCCGCCTCATCGACCTCAACTCTGCCCAGCTCAACCTGCACATCGCCAAGCTCTGCCTTGCTGTGAGTCTCCTGTGTCCACGTGGGTGTGTGGGTGTCAGCATGTCTGCTGCTAAGTCACTATCACAAGGGCATGCAGGGCACTTGGGAACTTAAATACAAAAGTTGGATGAAGTTTGGTTTTTTTTGCATTTTTCTCCCCAGCTGTGTGTCAGTGGAAACAACCTGCTCAACATCTGTAAGCTCATCTTCCAGATCAGCCGCAGTGAACGCAACGACATCCTCTTCCAGAAAAACTCCATCATCGGTGAACACTATTCTGGGTTTTATTTAGTTTATGTTTCCTATTCTGTCCCAAGTCCTATGGAAAATAACACAAAGTTATACTAAGTCAACTAAAGGATCAAAATTATAAATATTTTTCTTTATGTGTTTGTTGGCTGACGTAGATTTTCCCACTATTAGACAAAAAAATTTTTGTTTACGTCTGGTATAAGAGCTGCACCAAGAGCACAATGTCCTCGGCTGGCTGGAATTTTGTCTTGTCTTTGTGTCCAGTTCTACCTGGTGCCATTTTTTTGGAACCCCTTTACCAGGTCATTAACAAATTGTGTGCACCATATGGATGTTAATATTTGATTTTCCTCTGTGTCTAGACTTGTTTATGGGCATTTTGAGCAATGAAGATGTGTCAGCATCTGGAGAAGCTCTGCTGTACTGTGTCGGGGCTCTGAAATTCCTCTCAGGAAACAGTGCAATCCTCAGACTGCTGCTGGACAACAACTGTATTGGTGTGGCTCAGAAACTCATCCAGAGGCTCTGTGCTGCAGAAGACACCAACTCCACTATGGCAGGGCACATCCTTTTACAGGTGTGTCACAGTGTTAACAGGGTTGGGTAAAGTTTTACAATATATTATAAAATGTTTCCATAAATTATGAGACAAATAATTTATACAAATATTTCTAAACCAATAGCTTTAGTATCACAACTCAGAGGAAAACTTGAATCATTACAAAAATAATACACATACTTTCTACCAGATTGGTCATGTGATTCAAAGCATGATGTTAATCTAACTCAGTGCTTAAAGGAACACAATGTTAGAGATTCTTACGTGTTTGTTGGCTGACTTTCACACTGTTAGACGATAATCTTCTTGTTTTTGTCTCAGACATACCTCCTACAAGAGCATAATGTTCTGCACTGTCCTGGTGAATTCAGTCTAAAATCCCGCTTCAGTCTTCCAAAAATAAGTGCTGCTAATCCCATAAGTTGGCTGAATCAAACATCTCAAGGCAACGCTTCATTTGATATCTAACACAACTCATTATACTGTTAGAGGAGGGGAAATAAGCAGACCATGACTTTCATGAAATTCCAGTGCTGCCGTGTATTGGAATTACTGTTTCCCTCTTGTTCTAGAATGATTTATGTGCAAACTGAATAGTTTCCGGTCACCCTGCTGTATGGCGTCCTGTGCAGGCCAGCAGCCAGCCTTTAATGAGCATATGACCAACACTGTGTGCAAGCTACAATAGCACAACACTGACATGCAAGATTGGGATAGATGTAAAGTCTTAAATACAGTATGTGCATTTGCATACATTTTTTCTTGCTATCCAACACTCTCACCCCTTATTCTCCTTGTCTGACCTTTGACCCCTGTAGCTGACAGCGACCCTGAGGAACCTTGCAGATCACCCTGATTCCCGTCCACTCTTCATCACCTTCTCCATACTATCAGAGCTCTGTCTGGTGTTGCGTCATCACAGCAAAGACCAGGATGTCTGCACCAACATTTCAAGAATATACAGGTATCACACATGCACTTCCAAACGATTCTATAATATGACATTACGTCACACCTCACATGTGATGGATATTGTGGATAATTTCTCCCTTTTTTTCTTCCTACTCATCTCCACAGCTCACTAATGGAAACCATCATAACCTGTCGTGAGCTCAATCAATAATGGCCATCAATCAACTCTCCCCCTACGTTCTGTTTTCCCATCTAATCCGGCACTCATTCGCCTTCTAAATTCAATACTTTCTTTTTTCCTCTTATGTCTTTGTAGTTGGGTCTCACAGAACAAGAGTCTCCAGAAAAAACATAATATTTGTTTGACCAGAGGAAGTTTTACTTCTGTTTTTATGTCAATACTGTTACAAAAACACTCAAGGTAGTGAAACAGCTGATTTCCGTTTTTCAGTATATATTCCTGAATGCACAAATGAGTGTACTCTCACTTTAAGCCTTTGTAGGCAAACTATTACACACTGTAATTGGAGACACAAAATAATTAATCAAAAATATGGAAGTCTTCTTCACTTTTACTGAACCAGACAGACGCCTGACTTAAACTCAGCTGTATCCACCCTCATCATGCAGCTTATTTCACTTGTGAGCTGTTCATTTGGTGCAGTGGTGTGTAGAGGCACATGGCAGGACAATGGTTCAATATACTACAGGCCTATCATCTGATCCCAATACCTCCACCAACCAGAGTGCAGTCCCCATTTTCAGTTTCTCCACCCAGGTTTTGTAGTCTGTAATTGTAGTAATGCAAAAAAATCAAATATTAAGCGCTTTAGTGTGTCATCAAATGTGTTTTTCCAATATAAAATTTAAGGCAAAGCAGTTTTACTAGGTTTTAGTGATTATAAAGCTAATATTGCCTGAATATTTTTGCCCAAGGTAATAAGAGTATGAAAGGTGGATCCTATCTCAGGCCTACATATCCATTCACCGTGTTGATATAGTATTTCCATATTTAGCCAGCATAGCAGAGCAGTTGGTGAGTGGAATGATCAGTGGTATTTGTTGTCCCCTGTCTCCCTCAGTAAACTCTCCTCTTACTCGGAGTGTCGCCGCGCTCTGGCCCAGACCCCTGACTGCTACCAACTATTTTTAGAACTGCTGAGCAAACATCACCAAAAACAGGTGAGCCCACCAGCCTCCTCTTGTTTGTGTGTGTGTGCTTCAGTCTGTGTGTATTAGAGGAAAAGAAGACAAGCTTTTCCAGTGTTCATGTAACTTCAGCAACCCTCAAAGAAAGTTGTTTGTGTACATCAGGTCCAAGCACATTTACGGGACATTTAGCCTATCTGCACGTAGCATTCATCCCTCTATCTCTGCTCTTATGTGTGTGTGTTTTGGCATTTTATCATCCCAAGAGGGGCCGATTAAGTCAAGGAAAGGAGGAGAAAAAAAAATAAAGGAGGGGAGTTAAATAGATACTAAATACAAGAGGTAATAACAGAGCTGGAGTGATAGACAAGATGGAGGTGGAGAAGAAAAGTGAAGAAATAAAAGAGGGAAAAATGTGGGCAATCAGACATGACTGGCATGTGTTGTTAGTCTTATAAGGAAAAAAAACACACTCATGCCTACAAGTACACACACACACACACACACACACACTGGTCAGTAAGATGTGTAATGTGCGGCTGGTCCTGGGACAGTTTGTCCTGTCTCATATACCAAGGTCACGTTGCGCTTACAGAAAAGTGTGTTCTTGGCTTGACCTGCTCTTCCTTTTATTTATTGAGCAGAGTCAGGATACAAGGGTGATGCACAGGGTGTCATTTGTTACCTATTTTCTCGGTAGTTGTGTGATAACT
The DNA here is from genome assembly GCA_037974645.1 of Hollardia meadi. Lineage (NCBI taxonomy): Eukaryota > Metazoa > Chordata > Actinopteri > Tetraodontiformes > Triacanthodidae > Hollardia > Hollardia meadi. The sequence continues at coordinate 10,984,762 of JBBPCS010000238.1, forward strand.
CATTAAAAAGATAGGATTTAGTTACACGCAAACAAGTCTACACAGCTATGACGTCCCTGGGGGGAGTGAGTGACACTGATGATAGTGCTACCAGACTGGACAGGCCCGTTGTGCAATCTCTTTCTCTTGGGGGGATATATTTATTTTAATTCTGAAGAATAAGCAAAAATACATTTCCTGGTTCGAGCTTCTCAAAAGTGGATGATTTTCACTGTTTCTGATCACTGTACATTCGATATTTTTGTGTTTTGGACTGCTGATCGGACAAAACAAGACATTTGAAGACATCACTGAGAAAATATACTCAGAATTTTCACTATTTTCTGAATTTTTACAGATAAAACAAATTGAATAATGAAGAAAATAATCTGCAGATTAATAGATTAACTAAATGAATTATTTATTGGTTCCCTAAAACATTAATTCCTGTGATAAACATGAAGGAACCCAGGAACTAGTGAAAAAGGCTTGAAATATTATGTCCTATACTACCTACATTCTATTTGTTTCTCGGGGAAGGTTTAAGGGAAATAACTGACATACAGTATGTAGATTGACCACTATAGCACTCTCCCATGCTCTCTCACAGGACCTTGCCGTGCGACTTCTTTTTACCCTTGGGAACCTCACTGCCAAAATCGATGAGGCTCGGCAGCAGCTCTTCCAGTGCGAGGGCTGCATGGACACACTCCTGCAGCTGTACGACAGCTACCAGCACAGAGACGACTCACCGCACTCACCTCCACGGAGAGGTCCTGCGTCCCCCAGCAAGCCTCCTGCACCTGCAGTGAGTCTGAAGGAGGACGAGGATGTGCTGGTGAAGCTGGTCAGGGTGCTTGCAAACATGTGCATCCACCCAGCTGTAGGTCCAGCTCTGGCAACCAATACAACCTGCATTCAGCTGCTGATGGAAACACTCGGTGAGCAGAGAACAAGAGGAACTCTTCAGAACTACTTCAGTCAGTGTTTATCAAAATCCTTTATCAAGTGAAAAAAAAAAGCAGATTTACAGCTGCAACATTTCTAGATGTGAAAATCTGGAGTTCTTATATGTTTAAAAATAGCTGTTTGTTGTATTGTAAGTACAGTAAGTTTCTGCTAGGTACCCAACCACTTCCCTTGTGCTGGGAACAAGACACGAATCTGGTCGAAAACACACTCCTCATTTGTCTATTCATTCCATCGCTCGCTTTCCTCTCAGTACTTTCTGTTCAATACACAGCACATCCTCTTTTGGTATACTTTCTTGCTTTCTTTTTTTAAAAGTCTGTCACAGCGAAGCGCTTCACTGCATGAGCAGGATGTTCTGTCACATCTCACAGCCGACTTGGTTTTCGCGTGTGTGAAATTCTCCCGTGTGGTTAGATGGTTTCAGGACAGGTTGAACTGATACACAGGTGGGTGCGAAACTCTCAATTTCTCTGCTGCCTGCTTCCCACACACACTTCATGGCAGTTGGGAGAGAAAATTAAATGAACAAAAGAGAGGTCAACTAAAGAAAAATCTCAAATGATAGATGGGTGTGTGTTTGGTGGCAGAGAGTAAGACGGGAACTGTAGATAGAAACATACACCGTGCGAATGAAGAAGAAGGTGGAGTTGGTGTGACAGCTGGAAACAGAAAACAAAATCTCAGGAGAGGATGAAAGAGCAGACTTGGCTGATTGATGTCCTGTTTTGATCAAGTTCATGACATGAGGCTGTGCTGATTTACATTACAGAGCTTTGAGAGAGGGGCACAACAAAGCGGCATTTTCAGTCAGAACAGGAAACAAAATTCAGTGTGACATGCGCTGGTTGACACCGACCGCAATATCCGCGATTTATGACCAAGCACGCGACATCTGCTGCTATATCAGGAACAGACTCGGTTTCCAAGCCACTCACGGTGTCATGGCTGATTAGATTGGGTCACATTGACCTTTGTGTGTAAACTCATGATCAAACCAACTATATCAGGCCAAAATTAACCACCGATAAGAACTACATGTAAGATAATGTCACAGTGTCACACCATTGTGGCCAAGATGTAATATGCACAAAGATTTAAAACCCAGGGTGTTCACTGTATCACCGCAGCTATTTATCTTCTTGAAATTGTTCAATAAATGTTCTATTGATCTTTAAATTGTCATGCATATCTGTCTACCGCCACATTGCGAATGTAAATATGAAAAACCAACTTATCATGTTAACACTGAGTGCCAGCCAGTTTATACAGTTGCAGTTGTTTTATGGATTAATAATCTGTCCTTATTTTATCTTCTCCCCTTCATGAACATTAAAGGACGCAGAGCTGATGGTTGTAATTATAATTTCTGACATTATGTTGAGGCTAGTCAACAGAATTAGGGCCACTTCGCATAAAGGAATAGTGGGTAGTAATATTTTAGGAGCATGAAATGATGATGTTTCTGGTGACCATGCAGCGCAGACGCTCCCTCTGTTTTGTTTGTCTGGCTGTATTTTAAAGGATTTTTAAGGACAAATTATTAAAAAATAATGTTAATTCAGTGCCTCTCTCAGTGATGATCATATCCTTTCTTGTTTTTCTTGTGTATTTCTGTGGCCGTGACACAGACCTGAGGTCTGTGCAGGAAAGCGAGGAGCTGTTGGTGAATGTGGCTGCCACCATCAATAACATGTCCTTCTACCAGGCAGAAAGCTCTGTACTCACACAGAGTGAACTCACCATCGCAAAGTGTAAGACTGAAAGACTGACACACCTTAATGTAGGAATTAAAAATAAAATCTTTTTTGTTCAATTTCCTTCCCCCTTCTCTGCTCACTCTTTCTTTGTACTCCAGTGATGTTGAAGTTGGTGCTCAGCTCCAGTATGGACGCCATGCTTGAGGCCACCCGTGTGTATGGAAACTTGTCACAGTCCAAGGATGTACGGGACTTTATTATGGAAAACAAAGGTAAATGATGGACATACACACAATATTTCAAAAGGAGACTGCTTACTCTGATTCTTGCAGGAGTTGCCATGTTAGAATCAAAAATTTCCCTCTTGTTACAGCCTAATAACACATAGAAATAAATCAAGAAAGTGTTAGTAAAGATGCATAAAGGTCCAGACCAGTACAGTATGCACCTCTGCAAACTGTTGTGTCATGTTTAGGCTGAACTTATCTACAAGGACAGCTTCAGTCAGTGTAAACATGCCTGCTGACTGTGGTGATAGCAGCACTCTTATCTTTTCCCTGCTTTGTCTTCGTCCGCTCCCTCACGCTGTCATCTTTCTCCACTGTCTCTCTCCCTCAGTGCACCAGTTTGTGGTGACGCTGCTCGACTCAAAAAGCACAGAGATGTGTTTCTCAGCCTGCGGTGTCCTCACCAATCTGGCTCTGGACCCTCCAAACAGGGTCAGTCTCTCACTAGAGGGGGCTGCTGCCAAGTAAGGACTTACAGATTAAGAGTTTGTTGATGTGTGTGTGTGTGTGTGTGTGTGTGTGTGTGTGTCCAGCAAGTCTATTATGCTGGATGAAACATATCTAAATCAAAATATAATAATATAGTTAAGAGCATATTTGTGCTCATAACTAGCAGCATATAACAATAAGTAAACAAAAAATGTTATTCATTCCTTTAATAGCAAACTGAGCTCAAGCTTTCGGAGAGTTTGTCTAATGTAGCATCCCTTTTACAACAGAGAATAAACAGATTTTTTGGGTAAAATATGGTTTTCATTTTGACAAACGTGACTACAACAACTCTCCTGTCATGAACAAGATGCTAATCATAAAATCAACCTTGATGTTGTTTGTTCACAGTAGTTATTGTATATGAAGATACAATTACAGATTTGCCAGTTAAGAATAATTTGTACATGTTTAACACATGGCAACAAAACAGAACAAATTCTGTGTCCTTCAATAATTCTTCAAAAAGTGCTCGAACATTTAAGTTCTTATTTCCCCTTTACACACACACACACACACACACACACACACACACACACACACACACACACACACACACACAAATACATCGTGTGACTTGAGGGAGAGGGATTCACATGACTGGCGGGATTGTGGGCATTAGCTCCACTTCATTGGACTGAAAGAGGACTCTGTGTGTGCATGTGTGTGTGTGTGTGTGTGTGTGTGTGTGTGTGTGTGTGTGTGTGTGTGTGTGTGTGTGTGTGT
>JBBPCS010000238.1:10989011-11005700 GCA_037974645.1 Hollardia meadi
TGTGTGTGTGTGTGTGTGTGTGTGTGTGTGTGTGTGTGTGTGTGTGTGTGTGTGTGTGTGTGTGTGTGTGTGACCAGGCTTGTGGACTGTCTGAAGGACTTGGGACCAGGTGATTGGCAGCTGGCGAGCCAGGTTTGTCAGGCGCTGTGGAACATGATCGGCAGCGGCACGGACCAGAAGCTGCTGGACACACAGGAGAAAGAGTCACTGCTGGAGATCCTCATTACATACTTAGGTTGGTGCACAGTGTTGTTACTAATCCTCACATAACCAGGGAGGGAGTCATGCTGGGAGGAACATGCTTGTATTCACATCACAGGCCCTCAGGGGGAAGGGAGAGACACGTAGTCCCACTATCACGAACATAATGCCTCCATGGTCGCATCTGGGAGCTGCCTGAACACAAAACCTGTCACTGAAAAGTATTCAGAATAAACCTTTCACCACCCTCTCTTACCCTCTGTCCACTCTTTTTATTACATTCCTTAGATAAAGAAGAGGCTCTCCGTTGGATAGAAAATGAAGATATGAAGGACTTCCACAGGGCATGCTGGGAGTTAGAGTTACTACCTGTAGCTCAAAAACTGATTAAAACACTCCAGCCTCTGACATCCTGACAAACTGAGGCGTGGAGTTTGGAGCATGGAGCTTTCATGTTGTTATTGAAGCCTTTTTTAAATATTTGACCCAGAGTCTACATTAACCACTTACCTCCAGTGGGTTTTAAAGGTGGCTGTAAAGGTTTATATTTTCCTATTTCATGGAGAAAGCAGGTGGGGTCAGCTTGAATTCATGCCAGTTTGTGCGTTTTCAAGGCAGAAAGAAGTCAAAACACCCTTAAAAATAATTCAGACCACACTGCTGCTTTTCCACAGTCCATCCATATGTTCAAGTATGCTCCAAATGGTCAAAACTTTGCAAAATTGTGGCTAAATACTTAAAACTTCAAGCTGACTATTGGTGCTATTTTTCATGAAGGGTTAACATCCAGTTTTCAGGCCTTACAGATGGTCGGCGTGTCATATTCAAATTGAGGTTTTCGGTGGTTAATAATGATAAATTATAAGTGTGTGTGGATGTGAAAATTACCAGATTGTTTCTTAGTTCTGTTTATTTGAATATTTGCATTTTCATCTATATTTTATTTTTTTTTAATTTATTGTCACTCCTCCCCTTATCAATACCAACAGCTCTATTTATTTGTTTCATTTTTTTTAATTGTGTAACTTTTTTCAATTTTATGCACTTTAAAGACTACAGAAACCTTTATTTCTGAGAATCTTTACACATACAGGGATAATTGTACAAGCTCTTGTTTATATAACAGACTTGATCTGTTTTGTAAGTACACTGTGTTGTAATAGTTATTTTATGATAATGTAGATCTGGAAACAGATGACTCACCTGGAGTTCACCTCATAAGAAAGTCTTATTATCTGTGAAATGTGTGACATTGGAACTTGTACATAATAAAACAGAAGGACATGGAAACATTTTTTTTGCTTCTCAATGCCTTTATTTGTACACAGATATGGGGTCAGGCAGTGCTTACAAGTTATACCAAGTAGCCTAAAGTACAGCATTTCAAAATCACATTGTTATTACATCGAAAACAAATCAGAAACGGCACTTAATGTAAAAACCCTCTGTCAGTTCCCCCGATTTTCACACAATAGTGACCTTAAAACAACCACAAGACAAACAGATGTTTCAAAAACCCCTAAACAACTCATTAGCCAGAGCAAATAACAAACATTGTTCTCTACATAGAATGTATCAGGTTGATAGGAAAGACAGTTAGCTGGCTGCTATAGAGGTTGTTTGATAAAAGTTTCCTAATCCATATAGTCTGGGAAAGCCAATGAAATGTGAAGGCAGTTTGGTCAGTGGGGATGACACCGAGTTTCTCCTGGTGATTGTGAATTGACAGACAGGCCTCTGTGGCCTCGATATGAAAGACCCTGAAGTTCAGACAGACCACCACCCTCACTGGGAAAGTGACGGACATTTCCCAGTGACGTGGAGGCAAACAAGAAAGAGAGGTAAGGTTACAAGGAACCCCCCCCCTTTATCTCGATCCAAATGTTGGTCAGGAGCAAAGAGAAACTTTGACCTCGACCGCACCACAGGAACAGGATCCAAAATCTGGCTCCATGTGAGTCATACAGTTCTCAAGCTTGTACAGTAAAATGAAATTCACATGGAAATCCCTGGACCGCACTGAACTATCCACCTGAGTTCAGCTGTTAATGAAGTCATCTTTATTGTCAAAGAGCTGAGTGTACTTTGGAATGTGAGGTGATAGTATAACACTCCATGTCTTTTCATCGTTTTGCATAAAAGCATTCAAATATGCTTACTAATTACCATGGGTTATTTAACTTCCTAGTTGTGCAGCTGAGCAGTGGAAGTGAGCTGATGGTAACATCGATTGTGCTATGACCGATTCCTGAATCGTGTAGGCCTCGCCACATCTAATACAATCGCTTTGATAAAGCAACAAAATCAAGTTGTTTAGGAGAAAACTACGAATGATACACAACAATTCAATATAATAGTTTATTTTTTTTCATCTTTTTCATATATTTTCATATAAAAAAGCATCAGTAACTGACATCAGTCAGAAGTTTGAAAAAAAAAACCCCGCCACTTTCTCTCAAACCACTTTCAAATGTACCATTCCTTTATCATCATCACCATCCTCCTCTTCCTCAGGATATCACTCATTCATTGGTCTAATTCTCTCAATTCACCCTCAGAAGAATGCAGTACTTAACTGGTTTTAGTAAACAAAAAAACAAACAAAACAGCAGAGGTTTCACGTCTCTGTTCAAAAAAAAGCTGCTTTTGCACTGGTTAGACTTCCCCAGCAGGGAAATAAGCACAGCTACAACCTTTTGCATTCGACAGCTGTCGACCGCAGTCGACCCTGTGTGGGGAAGCCAGGTCCCCAAGCAATGGGAACGTGGCAGCCCGGAAAGCTTCTCTGCTCACCAAAGAGCACTTCTTAAATGTTTTCTAGAGAAAAACAGAAGAGGTATTCATTTACTGGTAAAATTCACAATCCAAAGCTTTCAAAGTGTTAGGGTGACCAGGCAGCTGGGATAAGCGGAAGACAGATAAGGTGTGGTTAGGGCAACCGGAAGCAAATCCCTCCTGGAAAACCTGGTTTCTGACTTTCTTTTTGATTAGCTTTTTTTCTTTTCTTTTACTCATTACCAGAAAAATAAAGACATCATCATCAACAACAACAAATGATAAACAGTTATCTCACAAAAACAGAGCTACAGCAGAAGCAAGAAGTCTTTCCTTCAAAGTGCCTCGCTTTTTTTTTTGACACATGAAATTCAAAAACAATTTTTTTTCTCCATCATTTCTGTGAAACACGCACAAAACATTCATACCTCAGTCGTCATGAATACAGAACTCATCCATACGCGTACAGTCAAACTCAAAAAAGGGCTCAGACAGTGTTGAGTTTCTTTTCACACCTCTCTGTTTTTACACACACAAACACACACTCCTTGGATTAGCTTACATTGACATTTGAGATGGGGGTAGAGGACGTGAGAGTGGGGTTAATGCAGTGGATTTCCAATGGATAGGGGCTTTAGGAGATATAATGGGGGTTGGGTGATTTGGGGATCAATATGACCCCGCTAAATACAACTTGGGAGCAGCAGCATTAGCACGTATGCACACTGTGCTGGATAGTTCAGGCACACGTAAAAAAGAAAAAAAAAAAGCCCGAAGTTAATGCTTCCATCTCCAGTTACCACTAATAGCAACCACGGCGACATCAACAACATCCACTTCCCTTAATACAAAATGAAATAAAAAGATATTAAAGAAACTTAACAAATATGACAGTGATGAATCAAAGTGCAGACTGTTTCTGGCTGCACAGATTTCTGGGGATTTTCGGCGGGTCTTCACTCTACCAGGAGGCAGAAGAGACCGGCAACAAATGCTGTTGCACGCTGGAATACTGAAATATTGTCCTGGATGCCTCTGTAACTCCCCCAGCAGAGCAGGAGTTTGCTCCAGGCTGTCCTCTCTTGGTCAGTTTTGGCACTGCAGGCAACAGGAACTGAGTTTGTGTGTCCACTTGTACTTTGAGATGACTTTCTGAGACAGTTCGTTCTTCCTTGCTTTCATTTGTTCTTATCCTCTTCTCAACATCCATCCAACAAGCTCCGTCACAACCCAGGTATTTTCACATCTCTTCCACATGTTTGTTGAATCCCCCCTCCCCCCTTTGATTTTCTTTCTATTTTTTTCTTAAAGTGTCCCATAATGAACAACGACAGTAAAACGACAACGATATAAACACAAAAAGCACTTCATGTCATGTAGCGGGTAATCGCTCTCAGAGCGTATAACAGTTCTGCCTGCATTCGTGCTTCCATAAGAAGCAAATTAACATGGACCTGCAGGAGAAAATAGAGAAAAAAAGGAGTTATTAAACACTGAAAACTAAGTAAAATAGCTGCTACAAATCAGGCCAGCAGAGGAGAGCTAATCTTACTTTCTCGGAGTGCTGAAACTGCCTCCAGAAACTCTCATACATTCGTTTGGTGGTCTTCTCAGGACTACACACCATGGTCTTAATGTAGATCTTAAAGCTACGGTCCAGAAGCTGGTTTATCTCCCCATAATCATAGTCATCATACCTGGAGAATACAGACAACCACAGTGTTAGGAAACAGAGGTCAACAGTGCTGATTGAGCATAACGGCACACATTACAAAATAAATGTTACATCATGCAACACGACAAGTTTTCAGGAACTGACCTGATGCCGAACATGCAGTGTATGTAGTTCCAGATGGCCCTGCGCAACATACTGGTGTCCACATCCTTGTGTGTTGCCATGGTGTTGTAGGTCAGATTGTAGGCCATCTGGAACTTCTCGTCCAGCATCTGACCAACATCAGGGTACAGTCTGTTGACCAGAGAGAAACCGTGATCCTCCCAGCTGTAGTCCTAAAAAAAGTAAATAAAAAGTAAATAACAGTCATATCGACTTTTTAGCAGACTGATCTCTATATTTATCCTGTGCTTGATCTCTACCTGCACTCTGAATGTGGGCACATGTTCCCCCCTCCTAGAGAAGTCCTTGTAGCCATAGCTGGGGTCCTCAAAGTGTCTGGAGATGTCTCTGGAGGGGACACACTCGTCGTCCTCCGCCGTGACCACCAGCATGCTCTCCGTCTTCTCCCTCTCGAAGCGAGTTGCCATCTCCTCCTGGCTTGCCTCCTCGTCGTCGCGACACTCCTGCAGCTGCTTCATGCGCTCCATCAGCACCTCCACCTCACCACACATCTCCTGTGGAAACGAAGAGCAAGATGGAAAATACACAGTCAGGAAAGAGTCGTACTGGAAGGACAAATCCAAGTTTTGTGGGGGAATTCTTAGCATCTATATACACACACAAGATGTTAAGCTGCCTGGATTTAAGTTTCACACACTAGACAGTCTTTTAATCATGCACTGCACACACACACACCATCCTTTACCACTCACCTGGTTGCCAAGTGGATCATCATGGTGATAAGCATGGCCATTGCCGTTGGCAATGTCACAGACGCAGTACTGGCTGAGGGAGGGGGGTCTGAAAGTGTGTCCACCGTCGCAGTGGATCTCTGGCATGATGCCGCAGCCGAAGGTGAATGAGGCGAGGGAGTGGTAGTGTGTGAGGAGGACAACGGCGTGGATGAGCTCTGCAAGGGACCAGCTGTGTTCCTCTGCCTTAAGAAGTTGCTGAAAAAGACAAAGGAAAAATTGATTCTGGGTAACAGGAACCAAGTAGTGACTTAAATATCATGGACTTCCGAGCCAATTTATTGTCTCTTTGTTTCCCAGCCTCACCCCATCTCCCTCCATCCATCCCCCACTTTCTGCCACTACAGCTTTACTGCCATAGCTCCCAAATACATCCAAGTTTTACAGCTGTAACTATACTCTAGCCTCCACCTATGATCTCAGCCAGTTACATAAGACTTCTCATGTCCACATCCAGCCTCCAGGCCATGCCCACCCTCTCACCTCGATGTGTTCCTTGGTGAGAAGCCAAGGTCGGTGGGCCAGGATTTTGTTGATCTCTCCGAGCTGCTGCAGCTTTTGCGGGGCTTCATCCAAGCCATTCAGCCACTTTGGATCCCCCCCAACCTGGAGGAAGTCGTTTACATGCAGGTTGACCAAATAGGAACACTGGTGTCTAGCTGCCGCCTGCAGGATCAGAGGAAAGGGAGGTGTTAACCACAAGATACGGAACTGTTTGACATATTGACAAGTAAATGAGACGTGGATTCTTGAGAATTGGGGGGATTAACATGAATTTACCATAATGCCGATGTAGTGTCGGTAGTGCAAAGACAAAGGTCCATCCATTTGCAGCAGGTAGTGCTGTGTCCGGAGAAAGCTCTCCAGGTATTGCGGGTGGAAGCCCATCACCACAGAAATGTTGTCCAGGCGACCAAGTGCTGCAAATGCATCCTCAAATATCGACTGTGTCCGGGCGTCCACTTTACTAACTTTTAGAATCTGACAGAAACAAAATTAAAATAAATTTGAGTTTTATTACATTAATGTCATGTTTGTTACTAAGTTAAAATTCTCTGGTGAGGTTACAGACTGCCTCGTACCTCTTTTTCAGGGATAAATCTGCTTGGTCCGTTACCTAAGGGTCTTGGGATCCTTACTCCCAAATCCTGCAAGACAAAAAAGGAGAAAAACGTGCAGTTTAAATGCCACACCGAAGCGTTTACCTGAGATCCTCACTTCCTAATTTCTCCTGTAACCCCTCTACCGTCACTTTATTGCTTCACCAGTGTGAGAAATCAGAGTGGCTTTATTACTGACACCAGTAAACCTTTCGGATCCTTGAGAAAATTACTTTAAAACGAGATTTACGGTTTTCTCCATTGTTGAAGCAACATCCAATTCTTTACGGTGTCAAACTAAATCATGCATAAAACCTGAATTAAACTTAAACTTCAATTAAAATAACGATAAAACCAAACACATATGGCGACACTTTGACCTCACACAGAATTAAAGCACAATAGGAAGCTTTGCATCGCCTCTCATGTCCGGTAACTTTCCGCTGCTTGTCGAGACATGTCCAACTTGCTAGCGGACACCGTCCCGCAGCGCACAATGAAGAGGATGAATGAATGACAACGAAATGCATATTCACAAAATGACACTGGATTTAAAAAACAAAAACATGCATTTAAACGTGTCGTTTACACGTCTACTTCTTTTTAAGTAAAAAACAATAACAATAAAGAAAATGAACCCAGGGACGATTTGTTGCCCTAATGAGCACAAACTCGTCTTACTCGTAAACAAGCTTGCACAAAGGACTGCACTGCAGCTTGTTTGCTCAAAGGAAGAAAAAAAAACGTCGCAGAAAAACATCAATAATGTGACACATTTTTAAAAGGATGAAGCTTTTTAAACGGTGCATTCTGGGTGTTATTTGCTCCTGAAGCTGTTTTTTGTTCTTTCTCTTACCTTTTTGCTAAGCCGTTCACAATGGGTGCATATCTTTAACAGGTTTGTCACCGCAAAAGAATTATTTTCCACGTTTTCTGGCGGTGCGACCGCGTGCCTCATCTCGTGTCCACGCTGCACTTTGATTATTTCAAGGGTATAAAAATAAAAAAAAGGTATTCTGAATGGCTGTTTTCCTCTCTCTTTGTTCCTTGAGGCACTGGGTAAAGTGCTCGGTAGTCAGCTGTTGCAGCCCTGTAGCAGAATACAGACCTCTCCAGCTCATACATTCGGTAAATAAGTCGAGGCTCGTGTGATTGACGTGCTCAGCGGCCATAGGGGTGGTGAAAACAGCCTCCCGGCAGCCAATGGTGGCGCGAGCAGCACGTGAGGGCGGAGCTAAGCGTGAAGAGAGAGAGAGAGAGGGCAGGGGGTCCTAAACGTGAGCAGAGAGAACAATCCTCCCACTAAGAAAACATCATCACTTCTCTCTCTTTCTTTTGTTCCCTGCTGCCATTGATCATGATTGCATTTATGCATTGCACTCTGTATGCTAAATAATTGCAGCAATCAACTCAAGGTGATTGCAGCTTGATTTTGCTCTCCCATTAATACTTAAATCAATTATCATGGTACGGGAAAACCACCCTGCAAGATTGCTTGAAGTATTTTTTTCTGTAACAATGCCACAAGTGTGGCTGGAAAAGGCGTCTGTGCGTGTTCATCTGTGTCATGTGCATTCAGAGAAAACAACAACACAAAGCCAGCTCTAACATGCAGCAGCAGGCGCAGAGTCGAAGAAGGTAGAGGTCTGCTTGTGCAAAAGATCAGCATCAGCACACACACGGTGAGATGGATAGCTACAAGGACCTGCTGCAACAACAACAGCCCTTCAGTTAGTGGTTTTGCACCACGGCCTATCAGACCACAGATAATGTCATTCCTCCACCAATCAGCCCAGGCCGAGGGAGTCCTTTAAAAGCCAGGAGGAAGCAGAGATAAGGAAGGCAGCTCTTATGGCTTTGTTTATCCCAGCTTAACAATAACATGTTCACTGGAACAGTCTACAAATGGTTTATCACACCACAGTGGTTAGAAAGTCAATAATTACTCAGAATTATATGTCCTGAAAACAACTCTGTGTTATGCAGATTTTGTATTCCAGTATAATATCCACCCTATTTCAACTTAACAACTCTGTCATTGTGGAGATGATCTGTACCAGAAGTGGTATATTTTCTTTGAAATTTCTGGTAAACAACAGATAAACAGTTGTATTTTCATGTAAAAGCACATGCGAGTAAAGTGTGGTTTCCTCTGTATATTGCCAGCGACCACATTACAAAAGCATTCGCATATTGGTCAGTGTGTCCACTGACACACACACGCACATCTGTGCATCATGTTTCTGTGCAAGGTTTCAAAATAGCATGTTTCCCAATCAAAACAGAGAGGACTTTTCTATTCTGAGATTCAATTAAGACTTATTTTATGGGAGGAAAATGGCATAATAGCTTCATGGTTGTTTGAAAAAGTCTTCAATTATGTGAGATGCCATTCAGTTAATCCTTAAAGCAACAACTCTGGCTACTAAGTGTTTGGGAGAACTGTGAAGGGTTGCCCGATATAAAGCAGACATGAGAAGTTAAAGTTGGTAGTGATGAGGAGGCAAGGCCAAGCACTGGTTGCTGGATAGCACGGTATTCAGCAGGTTCATTGTGTGGATCAAGCCAACACCACCCCACCCCACCCCTCCCTGGTCCCTCTCCTGATGGGACAGGGTGGGGTGCGGAGCAGCTGTAAACATGTTCCCAGGGCTAGAGTCAGCACTCCCAGTGCTGCCGGGAGACCCATGGCTCAGCAAAGCTGCAGAAGAGGCTGGTCAGCGTTAGGGCTTACGACACACCAAACCTTTTCACAGAAAAGCGCTTAGGCTCGGGGATCCGGCCTCGCGGACAGGGCCAAACACTATTGTCAGAGTGCACGCTCTGACTACTCTGTGAGGCTTTACTGTACTCACATCAGGAGTATCTGTGTGAGTGTAGAGATCCAGCCATATACTGTATACTCCTTTGTATTTGATCCAAATGATTAAAAAAAAAGTTGCATGTTTTTAATTGGTACCCAGAGATGAATTATGCAAAAGCAAACCAGAGATAATAAACAAGTTACATGGAATTATAAGAAGCTTTTGTCATCAAAACACTGAACATCCATAGAATAGGACACCGCGGGAGCTCACCTGGTATAGAGTGTGCCCCACGTTTGAGACTGAGCCTTATCTTTGCTGCATGTCATCCCCCCTCTCTCTCTCTCCCCTTTCCTATCTTTCAACTATCCTCTTCTTGGATAAAGGCTAAGTTCCCCAAAAAAATCTTTAAAAAATTGTATAATATTATTTATGCACCAGGAAGATTTGGAAACTTCCAGAAAAAGCTAGTTTTTCTCAAACTATACATCCAGTTCCAGTCCCTGTATCTTTAGGGGAGTGTGTTGAAATTGTCTGCACACTTGTACATCTGCAGCTGGTTCAGAACATGGCGTGACATATAAAAATTTTTTTTAAAACCACACTGCAGGTGTCACAGGGGAGTCTGCAGACATGCATCTTAAAGCGTCTAAGTTACTGTATTTAATGTCACCAACAGTGAGTTTGAATGCCGTTGTTCTTAAATGGCTAATAACTGCAAACTAAATAAGGGAATTATCTGAAGATCAAATGAACCAAACATGCTTGTTATGATCAGGGACTCCCTAAAAACATGGTATTTCACCCGGGGCCACACCTTACATCCTTCAAAGTGTTGTGTATCTGATACACACTCCTACGTCCTGCAAAACACCGCCCATCCAGGTAAAATACCACGATTTTAGTGAGTCCCATTATGATCATGCTTCAAAGAAAGAAAACTTACAAGACAACACAGCAGCTGAGAGGCTCATTAGCTGTTGTAGGGGATAAACCAGTGACCTTTTAGCTAAATCATGGCCACTAATCCACAGGGGAGATGTAACTGTGTGTATATGTGATGGGCGTTTGGAGTACAGGGGTTAGAACAACACATTAGAAAAATTAGTTATGATGGAGGAAAGGCCTGAACAATGGACACATTTCCACTAGTAATAAAAATATTCCCATTAAGAGTAATGGCAAGGAATATTGCTCTGATTAAATGTTTTTTACTTAAACACTTTCATGGCCTTTATGAGAGGCTGTTTTCTGCTCATTCACGGCTACTTAAACATCATTTCCACCCAACTGGAGCTTCTTTTAAGTGAAATTACGTATAACGATTACAAAATAACACAATCTTAATTAAAAGTTGAAGTGTTAAGAAATACCAAGTTAAACAAGTGATGTTGCCACTGATTAATTTCAGGTACACCAGTACACATACCAGTACGCAGATGTTGTCATATAACAGTTGGCATGACATTTTACAACACAGTTGTGAGGATAGAAATTATATGACTGTACAAAATGGCACAAACTGGAACAAACAATTAGTAGTTTTAAAACGAAGTAGCTGTTTCATTAAGATTTAACTGTGCATTGTCAAGAATTTGTTCACTTGACTTTTATAAATAAATGGCAGCTACTTTCCCAAACGCTCACTAAAGCACTTGTTTTTCCATTGTGAGTGAGAAGCAGAGTTAACAACAGCCTCTAAGCAATAAATAGGATGATAAAAGTTAAGATTAAAAAACAGGGAGAGGAAGCCATGCCAGGCCTAAACTCTGCACATATGTGTCTCAGTGCTGTGGCTGCTGTGTTTTCTCATGCAGTAAGACATGCGGGAACCGCAAAAAACTGTGGGGATGTTCAACAAGTGGCAGAAGTCAACCAGACCAGTTCAGACTTAACCTATCAGAGGAGAGGAAGCAAAAAACTCTCCAACACTGACATAAGCCTAGCAACAGGCTTCCACCAATCACAGGGCAGAATAACAATTACAGGAACCAATCTTCTCTGCTCTCTCTCTCTCTCTGCCTCTCTTGTTTTTCTGAAAAAAAAAGTTCTGAGGTATGAACTTCACTGAACAAATGAATCTGGTTTCATAGAAAGTTTTACTGATCTATTCACACAGTTGCAACTTTTGTCTGTTGGACTTTCTCTTTCAAAAACAGGCAAAACAAATGTCTCTTAACTTCACAGAAAACACAAAACCACATGGTTCAACTTAGCCCAGAGGCTCACAACAGCAACTCACATCTGTGAAAAACAACTCAAGACTTCCCTTTCCCTGTGTAAACGGATTACTCTTAAACCAGCAGTGCCCGTTTTTAACAGTAAAGTGGTAAATCAATACATTTAAATACTATAGATCTACAGATGCAAGTTTCGTTTTAAGCTTGGCCACAGTCAAAGAGTGAAAACTGCAGACTAGGAGGGTATCCCCCACCCCACTCTTCAAACACAGCTCTAGGTTTGAGACTGTTCATTTGTCACTGAGCATTTAAAAGAGCAGACTGGAGGGTTAACCCTTACCTGT
Organism: Hollardia meadi; assembly: GCA_037974645.1. Taxonomy (NCBI): domain Eukaryota; kingdom Metazoa; phylum Chordata; class Actinopteri; order Tetraodontiformes; family Triacanthodidae; genus Hollardia; species Hollardia meadi. The sequence continues at coordinate 11,001,005 of JBBPCS010000238.1, forward strand.
CTAGCAGGCAACAACCTGCAGATTTTTCTCTCATCTTATCGAGTAGTAACCAGCCTCTAAAACTGGTGTTAAGTTGTCAAAACCTGTTGATCATAAGCTTTGGAGTGAGAAATGAGGGTTATATGTAGTGTAATTTTGACCATAATTTTCATTTGAGGTTAAGTCTTATGAGCCAAACTTGAATCACTGTGGGAATTAACTGGACCAGGGTTGCTTTCAGCCCTCTTTGAGCACCTCTTGGTCCCTTTTCGTCTTTCCCCAGTTGCCTCTTCTCTGATCTGTGTGTATTCTGGCAGGCTATCAGAGTGGAGCAGTGTCGCCAAGCGCCGGCTTTCCTGAGAGGAGAGGCGTGCCCCCCAGATCAGCAGGTCCTGGACCAGTGCACGTTCCCTGGATTCCATGAAATGCGGTGGAACTGCAGAGACCTTGTGGAGAACACGGAAAAGACAAAAACAAAACAAAAACCTACTAATCGTAGGGGGAAAGAGATATCTGGGACAAAAGATAACCCCTCTTTTATGATTTTATACTGAAAAAGGTAAACATGCATACACAATTCCCTCAATAATCTATATGTACTGTAGGCTACAATCAAGGGGAAAAGGCGTTGGCCTGCAACTCCTGTGTGCACGTGAGGAAGAGTGAGTTCCCGGGGATGTTATTCTAACAGGGAGAGGGCAGCTGTCACAATACAACGGACTCCAACAGAAAAGATCCCATAGAAAAACTGAAAATACCAAACCCTCCCCTGCTATCTTTAGCCTGATATAACACGGCCACCAGAAATCAATGACAAACTCTCCAATTTGCTTCACCTGTCCCCTTTTCTCTATATAGTCTCATTGTTTCCATATTAACACCCCCCTCTTCAGAGAGTTTACTGATGGAAAACATGATTCCAAAGGTGCTGTCCAAAGTTCAAATGACAAAACTCTTGCAAAGCATTGTAGCAAATGTTTCAGATACTGAAGACATAAACAGTGAAATCTAGGGCAAGCTTATCTTTACTACTCATGGTAACCAAAAAACGTGGGACTAACAAAGCTGTCCATAGCAGTCCCAGCATTAGGACTCTAACAGCCCCAAAAAAAACAGCCCCCCTGGTCTGATGCTGCTGTGTGAATCCTGGCATGCACAGCTGTTTTTTTTCTCCATCTCTGCTGACTGAGCAAAAAATGACTCATGTCACTGGGAACCCAGCCAAAAAGGTGTTGGTCATCACCCTATAATTCTTAATAGGCACTGTAAACCCAACACAAAAGACCGACCCTTCACCTGTTTCTGTGAGAACACAGAAAGGAGATGGTTCATTCCCAAACAAACCAATAAAAAAGTTCATAACAGCAGCTTACAGCAAGCAACGCTTCAACTAGTAATCAAAGTGGCTAGTTTGATTCAGTGGCTGATGAGCTGTTAAACCTAACAAACAAAGTTTAATCATTTCCATGAAGCTGCTCACAGCAAACAAACGAGTCAAAGAACTCTATATATAACAGAACAAGAAAGGTTGACAGTCCTGAGTGCAGTGATCCAGCGTGAGCTATACCAGCTTAGACAGCAGACAAAAACAGACACTGATAAAGTCTGATGTAATGCATCTTAGAGGCTACAGCAAAGATTAGAAAGTATATTGCAATCTGCATTAATCTCTACTCGTGTCTGTTGCTGACACCAGTTTCACTTCTGCCCTCTTTTTCCACTATCTATCCTCTCAATCTGTAACCTTCACCAGGATTTATTTTGATTGTAACAAGTGAATGTGATACTGCTGCACTTTAAAGGGGGAGGATGTGATATGGCCTAATCGGGCACCCTCAGAACCATTTTGACCGTGTCCTATTACTTCATTAATAGGCAATGAGCCCCGGTACTGAATGGCAGAACAAAATAGCTGGCAGAACCTCACTGCAGTGTGACGTCAAGGCGACCACTCCATTAATGTTTAATCGTTTATGAAATGTCAGTTTGATTAGGTGGAAACTCAATCACCTTGGTCTCTGTCCTCTTCACCTGTCGTCACTTGCTCAACATTTCCAGTAATTTTAGAGATCATTTTAAGACGGCGATGCTTTGCATGACATTGGACAATGAAGTTAGAAGAAATAAGGCCAAGAGTGAACGTGAAAATGCTAATTTAAATTCACACGACTAGTAAAAATGGTGTTCAATTTTAGACAGTAGTAGACATAAGCAGGCTTCTCATTTCTAGCCAGCAACCATCAATTTTTCAGCTAATCTACTAACTACTGATAGCTGATTAAATCATCTGTAGCTAGCTAGCTAATAAAGGTAGCTCCATGAGTTGGTTGAAAATGCTCTCTCCGGCTGTCTTCATAATGATTCAAGCTGTCATTTTAAAGTATCCTGTAGTCTTGAATATGCACTTAATTGCTACAGAAATAATATAAAGATAAAAGACTGGAGCAAAACCTGCATGTACCAGGAAAAAAACATCCTTACCAGTTGAGGATCCATGCAGAAAATATGGAAATAAAGGAGCAGCTTTGTCATTGTATTGCAGAGTTTGCCCTATTAATATACAGTAAGTGTGATAAAGAAAAATGTAACACTGGATTGTAAAAAAAATTTTAACATTCCCCTGTCTGATGGCTAGGATTACATACAAGACAGAAGTTGTAATTTACACTTTTTTGTTTGTATTTTTTAACAGAAAATTTAAAATCACTTTAAAATGGACAGTTCACCCCAAAATCAAAACATATTTTTCCTCTGGCTTGTAGTGCTGTTTATCCATCTAAATTATTTTGGTGTGAGTTGCTCAGTTGTGTAAATTCCTGCCTTTTCTCAAATGGAACTAGACTGCACTTGTCTTGTGGTGTTTAAAGCGATAATAAATTACTTTTAAAAAACTCAACAGCACTGTCTTTTTCCAAAAATCATGACCCAGCTACTCAAGATAATCCACAAACCTTATCATGAGCAGTTTCATGTAGGAACTACTTTCTTTCTTCCGAACTGCACCGTATCACCATTCTGAAGAACGACTCGGGACGATAGGCTCATGCTATCATCACATGATAATAGCATGAGCCTCTCATCAATGTAAACATTAATGGCGTCTTCCTCGGCTGAGGCGTAAAGTCAACTAGCTTAGTTAGCTAGCCTCTCATCCATGAGTAGATGCACGCTTCCTTCTGCACGGTGATACAGAAAGAATCTAGTTCCTATATGAAACTGCTCACAAAAAGGTCTGTTGATTGTCTTGAGGAACTCACACTAAAACAATCTAGATGGATAACTAGCACTACAAGACAGAGGGAAAATATATGTTTTTGATTTTGAGGTGAACTTTTACTTTAATGTTACAAGAGAAAAGGCTTTCTGAAACTTACTGAAACTTCCCAAAAAACGAGCCTATGACACGCTTGCTAATGCTACCTTACACTCTGATATAGCAGCTTCTATACAGCGGGGAAATAAAACACAGTGGCCATTCTTACATATCCTGCAACTGTCAGAGGAAACCGAAATACAAATCTAACGTGTGTGGAACCAATCACATTGCAATCTTTTGCAAACTAGTGGCCCTACAAGGCCACAACCATAGCTGGATTTCAGTTTACTTTCGAGCAGGTAAACCCACAGTTAAATCCATTCCGTACACTTTTGTTACTGTTACTGTTGCTCTTGTTTTGGGTTTTGGAAATGCAGACAAAAAAGACACTCAATTCCAAACTCTTTAAATGTATTCCTCTACATAGTTGTAGAACTCCATGTACACCACTTTGGCTAGGTCTGTTGTGCCTAGTTGTAGTTAATAAGATAAGATTGGGCAATCATCATATGCCTATATGTTCATATGAATTTCATAGAGTGGGTCTCCTAAACACGTTATTGTGAATTATCATCTTCTACAGTGAGTGAATGCAGGTAATATATTTATATGTGAGGCAATGTGGGCTGGTTTTTCCCCTAAACTCCAACTGTTTAATTTTTTACTCTGCTGAGTGAACTCTGATTCCAAAAATACACAGCAACACCCAAAACCTCTACTTACCAGGACTCAACCAGGCCAGTCAACGGTCAATGGGAGGAGTCTGAATAACAGTTTCTGTACATTCTAATAGACTGAAGTGTACAGATTATAGCTATGGAATGTTTTTCTTGCACCATAAGTTCGACTTCAAACGACAGTCCAAGATAAATTCCAGAAAACATACACAATGAAGCCAGCTGAGACTCACCGTGTGCAAACACAAAAGGGGCAAGTACCAACATACACAAACTCAGAGTACATGTAGATGCATGTTGTCCTCTTAAGACTATACCCAGTGAGTTCCTCAAATATGAAATTACAAGCACGTGACATGAGGCCATGAGTTTGTACCGTCCAAAACACTGGAAAAATGCAGAAAATGCTTACCTCAGCACATTATATTCTGGGCCAAAATATAGTCTAGAAAAAAATATTGTACAAGTTTCCATTTGTCATGCTTACATGCTGCAGAGAAAAACATGTAATAACATAAAACATATTTCTTTACCATAAGACAATATCTCTGCTTTTGGGTTATTTATTTAAAAAATGTATCTAGTTTAAACGTGTCCCTTTACAAATGTACTGGGTTAATGTGTAGGGTTTGGGTGTGTGCTGGTTCTTCACTTTTACAAACTCTCCATTGACCTCATAAGCCTCATAAGGTGTATTGGGGGGGGGGGGGGGGGGGGAAACCAG
>JBBPCS010000238.1:11020907-11066525 GCA_037974645.1 Hollardia meadi
TATTGGTCCGGCCCTCCACAACAGTCCCAGTTTCTCATGTGGCCCCTTGGGAAAATTAATTGCCCACCCCTGGTCTAAGCAGATGTAAATGTATTTATATATCAAAGGACAGCTAATTATAAGAAAAAGAGCAAAGGAACACAATGATATATAACATTAAAGATCCAAAGTGTATTTAATTAAGTGTGATTTACTAACCTGAGGCTCTATGCTAGGTGCCAGGGGCTGGATGACCTCATGGACAGGAAGTGATGTAGATGACGGGGGACCTTTCTTGTTCTGGAGACCCCTGCCTGGCGGTCTGGGTATTACTGCAGTGGCGGAGGCTGGGTACAACCCCTGACTGTCTGTGTCCTGGTACAGCGCTGCGTGCCTCGCCTCCGCCTCATTCTTCCCCACCACAAACCTGGGCAGCGGCAGGTCTTTGACTGGTGAGACAGGAATCCGTTCACGGGATTAGAGGAAGGATTTGTTAAACTGATTTTCAGGTGCAAATTCACTCCAGATTGTCAGATATCAGTCTGTGAGGTTTGGTGGTTTTCATGAGTTATTTTTATATTTGCTGATAGGTTTACTTTCCTGCCTCGTGTGTTTCTACTTCAGTTATTCACTGTCTACTTTTTCCAGAATGCCTAGAATAGAAACATGAACTTTTTGCAATCAGCTGTGGTTTATAGGTTGTTGTAGAGAGAGTGACAGGGATCTAAGAAGGATACTCACAAAGAGTCAGGCTACTTCCTCAAAATAAAACATGCACTGAATTCTGGTTTACTGAAGATACTGTTGCTGCAGTAAATAGTATGTTTATCTATTATGCAGTGGATGTGTTTAACAGGGAATGTCAGAACAAAATAATGAAAATAGGAAGTCCTCACTGTTGGTTTGACATATTCACTGTAGTATTTTTTTTTGCTTGTTTGTGTAGCACTTCTCAAAGCCAAAACTACTAAGTCTTTACAAAAAAGATATAAAAACAAAAATAAAATAAGCAAGGCAGAAATTATCAAAAAATACAAACTGTATGACATAATATTGTCATAATTAGCCATTATGAAGAGGGAATGTAGCTGACAGATACCGATACCATTGTAGTATACTGGATTTTTAATGCTGATATCGTCATACAAATTGCCAACTATTTTGATAATAGTTGTTGATGATAGGTGTTTTTTCACCCATTTTTTCTATATTTATTAGACTTAACAAAAAATTATTGTAAAATAATCATTACCTGCAGCCATATAACTAAATAACTAAATATTATAACTAATAAAATGTACTTTCACAACTGAGAGTTGATTAGCCTGGTCAAAATAGGAACATGTGATTGGCAGGCAAGTTATTGCTTGCACCTTCACAGTAAACAGCAGATGTGTGTGTTCAACTGGATTGAAAGATCCAATGTGTGACAACCAAATAGACCTGAAAGCATGTTGCAGAAAACACAGGACCAATGTGTGTTATGGACTGTCTTCTAGAAAGCACACAACAATGAATCATCAGTATACTCGAAATCTACATGTTCAGTGTTTTCTGAATGCTCACTATTCACCTATAAAGCTCTATTTCCTGACATTGTTTCAGTAAATAACTTTCTAAAATATCTCAGCATGACCAAGATGACTTCAGGCTTTCTGATAGCACAAACTAAATGAACATTTTTAACTGTATCTACTTCTGAGAGAGCCTTATCTTTAAGGTTCAAACATTCCACAATCTATTAAACATCACTTTGTACACCATGTCCATTTTGCTATGAGGAAGTGGCCTCTGTGCTTCCTTACATTTTTTTGTATCAAATTATGAAATCATTTCAACAACGTCATGTTGCAACATTTCAGGCCAAACTAGTAACTTCATGCAGTGGGCAACTTTGACATGATTTTTTTTCTTGAGAAGAGTCACACCAAAAGCAAACAGAAAAATGCAATTTTGCAGTTAAACCCTCGAGGGCTTAGAACACAAACTCTTTTTAGTCAAGATAAATAGAAAGCTGGTAGAAACAGCTCTTATTGTCAAGCACCTAATAACACAAATATTGGGCTGTTGGAACCAACACTGCAGAATGACTGGCATAACATGTATTAAAATAATTTCTGATAACATTGTATTGTTGTCTAAAGTAACCAACATTTTTCCCCATACCCACATATAATGAGCAAGTTCAGCATCCTGCTCAAGGGCACTTGACATGTGTACAGAAGGAGGTGGGGATTGAACCCCCAACCCTTCAATTAATGGCCGACCCCATCTACCAACTGATAAAGAGGAACTGTGATCGATTTATTTTGACTGACATCCATGCCATTAGCATCCAACACAATTAGATAACACACATCTATTTCCATGACTTTAACACTCTTCTATGCTGCCCCTTACTTCCTGTCCCATGACCTCCTCAAATTCAACTATGATATCTGAAATACAAATCAAGATTTATGACCACCCTGGATAACAAAAAGCTTTGAGTTAAACAGAGAAGTCGTTTGTCTGAGAACATGGTATGTTTCATTTGATGCCGCTGAGTGGGAATCTGTTCTTTCTTGTGTGAGAGGGGGTTCGGAACGGTGGACTCACCCGAGTTGAGGCTCTCCACCCTCAGGGGCAGACCAGACTGGGCAATGGCAATGAGCTTCAGAGCGATGTAGAACTGGCTCCGCCCGAAGTGACCCAGCCGAGTAGCTCCACATAGCTCTGTGATCTAAACCCACACACAAGAACAAGGGGGAACAGTTAACAACTTGATATGTATGTGAAACTCTGATATTAACCACAGAGGGGAGGAGAGGACTTCTGACCTCTGGCAATCCTTAACTTGCAAAATTTAACATGGAAGAGTTAAACAAGAAAATACAGAATATATCCACAGAAACACGTGGGAGATTGTGCAATTTGTGGTGGGAGTGTATAATGAATAGTGTGGTCAAGTGATTAAAATGTGGACACCAAAAACCTGTGGAAGAATAACACGCAGGGTGTTAAAACTTCAGGATGACTCCTCAACTGTGAGTCCTTCAGTGCTGAGAGCCAAAACACTGACAGCCCGCCACAGCTGACTGATCCCTTTCTTGCTGACAAAGGGCTTATTCTGAGTATGTGTAGATACAAAGCACCAGTGACTTCCCTCAGACTGTTACAACCTTGCACTGTAGCTGTGTACGTCTCATAGGCCAAACCGTGTACATTTTTGAAATGAGAGGATTACAACACTACCCAATTCTTCCACCACACAGCTCCCCTTGTTGACCTTGAAAAGGGACTCACAAACTACAAATACTGGCCTGCTGAGAGACCTGGTCACTAAAATGGGCTACAGCAGTTTAGCTGGCTGCTCGTAACTCATAGCTAACAGACAGAGTAGGGACGGTCAGGGATGGCATCACAGTTTATGTGACCATCATATCAATACTATAGTATGACAAGTAGCAAATGTATCTTCGGGGTAATAGCCATTTACAACGTCTGTGTAAAGGCTGGATTGTGGTGTTAAATGATACACCATTCCCAAATCAGGTATTGTGAGGCGGCAACTTGGATAAATCACATTGACAAGTTGACACTGTGACACTGGATCTGCATTTCCACTGTCAGTGGAAACCCAGTACCAAACAAAATGAAAGATTTTAATGGAGTGAGGAGACAGATAATAGTGGGCAGTAATCTGAGGCAAAGGGCTGATGGGCAAAGGGCACATGCCCACAAAAAGATTTTGAAAGATTTGAGAGCAGACAAACCAGCGTCTGTTATATGTATAAGATGTTAAATGTTTCCAGCTAAGGTTAACTATGTGAATTGACTGCCCCTTTTTTGGCTAAGGCTAGCATTAGCCAGAAGGTGTGTCTCTTTTGCTGCGAAGCATTGCTAACCCACAAGGCTAACCATAGCTTTAGTTGATGACGGGTCAGCTCTGGCAGTCTAGCAAGTTTGAAAAAAAATAACAATTAAAAGGGCTGTGTTTATGACCAGACTCACTGTCTGATGATAATACTTTAAAAACTGACACTCGCTTACGCTAGCTTACCTGCAGGACAACTTCGCTGGGTAGCTGGGCCGCCCGGAAAAGGTCAAGAACTCTCCCATTGGAAGCTACTTTTTTGGTGTTGTCCGTGTCGCAGTAAACGAACAAATCCGAGTAATATTTCTGCTCGACATCAGTCAACGTTAGACTTTCCATCGTAGTAACAATCGAACCTGAAAACCAGACTAGTTGGCTGATGATTAGCCCTTAGCCAATGGCTGGGGCAGGATACAAAAATGGGCGAGACTTCAGGATCCCAACTTAGCTAGCGTTACTGCACTAGCTAACGTTACGGTTAGCAGTAATAATGTTCACAACGCGCTGTGTCGACTTGTTGTCGCCCGATCCCACTCTCGGTAAAAATCCCTAATACTGTATGTTGACAAAGGGAGCTGATCACCATTCAAAATTTCAAACAAGGAATGCTTTCAAACACTTAATCACTTAGTTAACTTGTTGGGCCAGTCAAACCAAGTAGCCAACAGCTGGCTAATAGTACAGCAAGCTAACAGCTACCTTGAATCAAAGTCAGTGGCACTAACGTTAAGCTAACTAGCAAGTCACAAAGTGCGTCCACCTTCTCAGCCTGGACATATATCGCGTTAAACGCACGTAATAACACCCCCTCTCCTTATAATCCGTTATGGGATGATGTTTCTGCGTTTCGCTAGAAACAAATTCCTCTGCGGGGCCGTTAGAAGTAAAGTTCCATAGTCTTTGGGTTCCTTCCTCTAGTAATCTTAGCCGCCATTCCCACTGCCAGTGTCAAGCGACTCGGAGTTAAAGTAAAACTTCCGGGTGGGTTCTTCAAATTAAAACATAAGGTGACGTGCACTTCGACTTCGTTTGTAGGCAATTTTACCACTATTCAAACTCAAATTTTAAAACTTTTCACAGGCTATCTTCCTTTGTGGTTAAGTGTGAGTATAAGTGCAGTGAAGGCTGGATTAGTTTCAGTTGAAGTGGGTAAGTGCCCCTAACCATAACTGTTATGCCCCACACTCATTATACAAATAGTGTTGGGTAATATGATTGTTTGGACATGTATTTAAAAGATGTGCCATTAAAGTCGCCCTGGCTTTCAGCCTGTCTCTTTCAAAGCTCATGCATTTTTGCCGTCTTGTCATGGAGAATTCTCGTGCTGTTCTTTCTTGATGCATATTCCTAAATTAATTTGTATTTCAAGGTCAAATTAAACCTTGGGTCAGTATTCCACAGAAACATTCCAACAGAAAAACTGTCCTTATTGCACAGAAAGGCAGCAAGGAGAATGGAAATTGGGTTAGTGGGCCTTGAAGTTTCTTTCTGCTCTGGGGCAGCTTAGCAGTGTAATCTGGCATTCACAGGTCATGTTGTTATAAATAACAACGTTTATACAATCATAAATTTCATGAATGAAAAGAGCAAAAAGATCCCATTCAATCAAATCATCACCGATGTCCCCGAAAATGTTTTGACTTTTTAAATATATAAATCAATGAAGATAAACATAATTCACCTACGACATAAGGTTTTACATACATCACTGAAGTGGCCGGTGAGAGAACTGAGAACACATTCTAATAGGAAAACCTTCAGGCATACATCCAATACATCCAAGTTTAACAAAAAAAGTTAAACTTTTGTTTTGAAGACATACTTTACAAACTTTCGGTATTACCTATGGGTTTCTTATGGCTAGCTTGATGTCTCGTGACGTCACTGGGCTACGGTCCGAGTCAGCGCGAGCTTGCTTGGCCTGCAGGGACCCGGATGAGTGATTTCAAAATAAGAGCTTTACTGATACCGTGACTGTTATGATAGAAAAGTTATTGCAGTGAGAATGCAGCCAGTGACACAGTTCTCTGTTTCTCACATTTGTTACCAGACTAGGCCACTCACTGTTGTTTTAAGTATTAAATAATATAATAATAAATAATAATGGACATCATATCACAGCTTCGTCTAGCCTATATGCTTTTATTTAGTAGATGGATGTGGGCTCTTTGCCAAATAAACAGTTTAACCGACTGTGAGTTGGAGCAGAAAAGGTAACCTGCTTGTGCAGGCAGATTAGAGGCACAAGAGATCCCTCTTCCATGCCATATATGGCGCATGGACCGTGAAAGTATCGCATTGTGTCACGATGAAGTCAGACGAGTTTTTATGGTGCCTTAAAGTGTTATGGGAAATTCGACGGTGATTTTTTGTACTTAGATTTTGTTTGTGATAGGATTGTGCTTCAGTATGGGAAACCTTGGTGACAACGTGCTGTGCTTGTGTGACATGGATGTTATATAAAATGCCGCTCATATGTTTACAATTTTAAAATTGTCACACTCCTGGTTCTGTGTTTTATTTTATTTTTCTCATTTTCTTTTAATAGTCACATACAACACCTGTGGAAAATAAAATAAACTTGTGTGTGTATCATAATCAACCCATCTGTTCCCCCTTATATGAAATTGTCTTTATTCTGTACACCTGGATCACTTTAAAATGGATATAGTGGAAGTTTCCGAGCAGACAGTGAACGCAGCACCATTATCCGCCGGAGCTGATTCAACAGTAAGTCGTTCATCTTCTAATTAGAATCAAGACAAATTTAAAGCTAACTCTGTACATGTTGATCCTACATTCAAAGTGGTTTTGTGTTGACTTTTATTGAACCTTTTTGCCACCACATATTACATCCGTGTAGCAGTGTGAAACTCCTCAGTCCTCCCCACAGATACATTCATGTTCCTCCTTTCAGGCAGCGGATCAGAAGCTAACGTTACCGGCGAGCTCATGCTGCAGCTCATGGGAATATTTTCTATTGTGTCTGAAGTTATGTAAAACATGTTTGAACTGTGAATATTAAGCCACGCGAAAGAACGACCACACACAATTAAAAGTGAGGAATTAAAATAAGCTTTTGTGCTTTACTGTGGCTAGCTTGAAGTGCTAATCACCCATTTCCGCATTGGTGATCGTCCGCCCTGTTCATGTTGTAGCTTGTAACGCTGACCTGAATGCTGTACAGTCTATCGCCTACTAAATGTGTTGGTTATGATAGTGTAATTGTGTATGAAATTTGCCTTTTTATTGATTCAATGGCCATAACAACCGCTTTCTTGTAGGAGAGAGAATCTCAGTCCCAAACTCCGTTCACTAATCTGGCAAAATTTGAGTTTTCTTGCTGATGATCAAATAAAATGATGAGGAACAGGAAAAGTAAAAAAAAAAATTCTGAATAACTATCCTATAGTAAAAGAATTCGGCATACAGTTAATCATCAAACATCACTTAATTTAAATAATCTCTTTTAAAAAATATAATTCCCATCATTGCTGTTGTTCCAATGAGCCCACAGGAAAGTTGAAATTTGTGTCCAAATAAACTCTGCTTGGTCGATTAGGTGTATGCCGAATTGACGGAAGGACTCTTATTAACTCTTATTAACAAGATTATATGTTTAAGAAAGCATTTACCTTTTCCTAGAAGCAACAGAACGTGAAAAATTACAAAATTTTGAGTGCCTCTTGATTTATTTAAAGTGCCTCTTCATTTATTTTTCACTTCTAGCAACAATGGATGTCTCTCGTGAAATACATTTGCTGGTGCAGGAGATTCAGCGGCTCGGCAGTAAAAGTGAGTTCATGTTATTATTATTGATGTTTTCCAGTACTTTGGCAGAGCTGAATAGTTTTGAAGCCTGTTCATGGCATGGATTCTTATGAACCATGCCATCATGTGATGTTGATCAGTAGTTCTATAGCTATCCACTCACAATTTTATCTTCCTCTTTTTCCATCTCTGTTGTTTTACAATAATTGGCACAAAAAGTCAGAAAACGGGCATCTATTCCCATGGGAAATTTAAGATGTATAATCCATCCGTTTTGGAAATGACTTTCTTATTTGGCACTGCTCTCTGTCTTAGATGCTGATGGTCAGACCAGCGTGAAGTTTGGGGTCCTGTTTAATGACGACCGCTGTGCCAACATCTTCGAGGCTTTGGTGGGAACCCTGAAGGCAGCCAAGAAGAAGAAGGTGGTCAACTTCCAGGGCGAATTGCTTCTCCAGGGCGTCCACGATAACGTTGATGTTATTCTGCTCCAAGAATGAGGCCAAAGTTTGGACCAGATGAGCTTCGACCCACTGTGGGTCACACTGAGTCCTTCCAAATACTGAGCTTTTTTGCAGAAAACAGAGGCTCAGGGGCTCAGTGGCTTGTCACTAAGCCTCTGTTTTCAGTTTCTTCCTTCATGTGCAAGGCTCAGTATTTGAATTCAAACACAATGACCAAACAGATTAGATGAAACAGCATACGTATGGACCTGACTGGCTTGTCTACATATGATTTCATTGAATTCCACACACAAAAAAAGGTATTTGAGAATATTTTCATATTTTCAAGGAAAAATTCTGTCTTTCGCAAGCGCTGCTGTTTTTTTCAACCACGGATCCGACAAGTCATTTTGATACTTTTAAGACTATAAACGCACATATCAAGAATATAATAATATGTGTAAAGCATTCATTTGGGTATAACTGGATAAATACAGCGTGGGATAAGTATCACAACCAAACGCCTCTCTTGATGGTAATTGGTGTCAAGTAAAAGGATGCACAGAAAAAGATACTGGCTTGATTTTAGCAACTTTGACTACTTCTAATTAGCACTCTTGATCTTGAAAAATTGTTTGCAATGGATACTTGTTTTTAAAGCTGCACTGGGAAAGTTCTCCCTTTATCTGCCTTAAGTGGCAATGGGAGTTAAATTGTTATAACCTAAAAAATCTTGTAATCTGTTGAGTGTTTTCAATAATCTAGTGCAGCTTTAGGACAACGGGTAGTGAGTGTACACCGACAGTGTCACCAAGTGGCAGTTCCATTTATTGTTTACATGAGCCATTTCTACTACCTCTTGTGGACTTTGTAAAAAGACGTTATTGGACCAGTGTTTTTGGAAAACTAAGAATAATTCCTTCACCGAAACTACAAGACAAGTGCATTTCTTTTGCACCTTTTTGTACTCATTGCAATCTGCTGGAGTAGTTTTTATTCCATCTTTTTATAAGTGGTCAATATTGAAATTACACTGCTCAACAAACTCCAAAACTTGCCTTTCGAAAGAAACAGTTTATGAGAAAATGGCGAATGTATTTCTTGTGCAATTCTTATTCGTGTATAATTACAGGATGATTGGGGCCAAATGCGAAAGATGAATTTGTAATGTTTCTCAGGACCAAATCGACACAGCCAAAATATGTTCAATAATTGTCCTGTGGCTTAAATTAGGTGTCTTAATTGCAACACAAGATGTGCATTTATAGTTTTATTAGTTTAGAATTTTAATTTTACCACTCTGTGTTCTGTACTGCTCAAATGGTTCCTGCAGACCGCTTGGTTTCCAAATAATGAAACTCATCACTTTCGGGTATTTTATTGTGTCTGTTTTGAGCAAAGGTCCTTTTTGTTTTGTTTTTTGCTGAAATATTCACTCCCAGCTTTATATGGAGGCCCAGAGTGTTCAAAATTAAATTAATAAATAATAAATACAGACAAAATTATTAACCTGTAATAAACTGAAAAGACGCAGAATCAATTAGCATTTCATAATCGTGAGCTGCATTTTAAAAATGTATTGGATTATTTTACAATTGAATGGTTGCATTTCATATTGTTTCTATTTTTATTCACAAAATCTATTTAATAATATCTTGTATATTTATTTAATATTGGCCTCTTTGGGTCTCTATAGTTTTGATATGTTGCTGTAACTGCTGAGACGTACACAGCAGAAGGACCAACAACCTCCAAATGTTTTGTCTGAATGTAACATCTACTGGGCAGCTGTTGTGCTCATCTGTATAATATCAAGCCTTTTCTATACTTCTCATTACAATTTGGTCCTGCTGCCATCAACACGCCACACAATTACCACGCCTCATCTGCAAATGTTGTAAGACCCATTTTCTATTCACTGCTGCTGTATCAACCTTTCAAAAACCACAAGCTCAGGCATTGACTGTTTGTCTTGAATTATAGGATTTTTTTATTTGCACCATATAGGAGACCACTTGATTTCTGATTGTGCTTTAAACAGCGGTGGTGACAGAAATAGATTTTTTTTAAAGTGTATTGGAATCAGGAAATCCGAATGAGCATCGTATTCTGATTATGAATGGAATTGAAATGCATCCTTGGAAAGATCAGTCATGCGAAATGTAATCATCAAAAAAAAAAAAAGAAGTTGTGAAAGTAATGGAGAAAAGGAAGCTTGAGAAAGAAACACGCTGCTTACATCACCGTCATTTTGGATTTCCCTGGTGTTGTTGCGCTGGAAGGAGTTTCAGGTGTTCAGGCATCCTGAATATAGAACTACAGCACAAGTCAACTTTCAGCAGGAGGAGAAAAATGATCACAGCACTGCCAATGCCTTGCGTCATTTCTGTGACCTAGTGGGATGCCTCCATGATGTGTTCAAGTGTGTCATTGTTGTATTTTGTATAGGCAATATTGCATTCCTCAACGAACAGAGTTATACTGTGGGATACACTCCGAGTAATAAAATCTTTACACTTGAAGCCTTGAACATGCAGCGCTGTGCATTTTGTCTAATGACTAATGACTAAAAATTGAAATCCCCTTTGTAACAACACGTGATATTTAAAAAACTTGTGCCTCAAACACACCATGGCCATGGAAAAGGGACTTTCTTGGATAATGTTGCCTTATTTTATTTCCTTTATTTTTAATTAATACTGGTTAACATTTGAATACTATAATTATATAGATATGAATAGAGTGGAAAAAGCTAGTACTGAGCTGTGTAATTGGTTTAGACAGAATTTTAAGATCCACTATTGTGAGTTTTGGTACGAGGAGACTGTGGTAACAGCAGACAAACATGTTGAAATAATACTGCAACCGGTGTTGCTTGGTATGTGGGATGTAGCCAAACTGAAGAGACGCTGCTATTGTTTTGTAAAATGTAAGTCATTTAAACATGTTTGAACAGTACCTGATTAGCAAAACAAAGATTGAAGTTTACTGACCCCAACACCTCTGAGAAAAAAAGTTTTCTTTAGTCTTATCAGACTTTTCACTTAATCTGATGTGAAGAAAAGAAAATGATTTGGTTAATTTGAAATACTGTTTTGCTGCAAAGCTCTAGTTACCTCAGGGATTTTGGGGGAATATCACCAACCAGGCTGATTGTCATTAACAGCTAAATTACACAGCGATGCCTCCCTACAGGTTTGTAACACTTATTACTTCTCATGGCTTTCTGCTGAGTCTGCAGCTGCATTCAGGTACTTTGGGGGGTATCTGACACAGGTGCTTCAGGTTAAATTTGTTTTGATTTGACGAACTTTTACTTTTAGATATGTCGATTATAACAGCAGGTCTTTTTGTAGCCCTAAATAATTTGATCTGCCAACAAACGACAACAAATAACAAAAAGGAAAGGGTGGAAATAAGTTTGAAGAAGCATGGGGAAGGCAAATCAACCATTTTATTTTAACTGGTGATGTCTTTTTTGTACAAGTAGCCTATTGTACAAGTATTTTTCAGTCTTGCTAGAAAAGTTCATCTCGCTGATGATTTCAACTCAATCTGCTTTAGGTAGATTAATCTGAGACCATTTACTTAATTGAACCCTCATCCTCCTAACATATTTAATATACCAGGACTACTCACTACTATAAGAAACAGTTTCTTCTTGGAAACATTTTTAGTCATGTGACTAATGTCATCTTTTTAAAAAAAACAAAAATGAATGTGAAACCAACCAGGGTCATTGTGACCTCAACATAACATTAATGTCATTTGTCTTTCAATAAGGCATTGTTCTCACTATGACCCCTTGTCAAAGTAAAGGTTGAA
This sequence comes from Hollardia meadi, assembly GCA_037974645.1. Classification (NCBI taxonomy): domain Eukaryota; kingdom Metazoa; phylum Chordata; class Actinopteri; order Tetraodontiformes; family Triacanthodidae; genus Hollardia; species Hollardia meadi. The sequence continues at coordinate 11,032,782 of JBBPCS010000238.1, forward strand.
TAAATGTAAATAAAACTTAGATCATTATATTTGTACATGATGTAGAATGAAAGGTGTTGACCGTGAACACGGCAGGCTACAGGCAGTTATAGCACATGGTTTGGCTCACGCTGTGCTCAGGGCATACAGGCATGTGAGAGCAGGAGCAAACATTTGCTGCCTTTGCGTCTATGTTTTGGGAAGAAAGGCAACACCTTTTTGAGGCTGAGCGTTGGACATCCACAGCAGCAGGTGGGGTTTTCCTCACTCTCATGATGGCTATCGCTGCTTGATGCATGACACACTTTTTTACAGTCTTATCTTGTATTAGAACATAAACATTTAATTTGATGATCACAAAACATTTTACTATGACATAATTTTTTCTATTTCTGGCTTCATACCTTTGGGCTGCTCTATCTGTGTCGGCCTCCTTTAGAATGACTGACAGATGCATTGTTAAAAAATTTAATTCATGTTAATTTATGTTAATTATTAGTTCTGCAGAGTCAGATTATTAATACAAAATGTAATTAACAAATAAATGATGATCCATTTTTGTGTTTAAGGCTACCCCATGGTGCATAAAATCAGCCCCATTTTTACCAGCTGCATCATGAAAATTATGCTGAGCATAAATAATTATAATCCATTTACAGAATATTATTCTGAAACAGGCCATTTTATTTTTTACCACTTTATGTAGGCCTATATTTTGACGTTTATACTTTTGAAAACAAATTTTGAATTGAATTTCCAAACTGTGGTAGGCCTATCGGTGCTTGTGTTTAAGTAAAAAGTCTGGGTACTTCTTGCACCACTGGTTTTGCTGATAATACTTGTGTAATACTTCTGTAAATTTAGTTAGTTGTCCTTTTGGGAATTCTCTTTGTGTCTATGGCAATTATCAGGCAACCACAACAAAAAGGAAAAAAAGACATGAGAATTAAAGACAGACATAACAAAATGCTCCAATAAAGAGTTAAATAATACATCACAGGAATTCGTTAAACAGATATACTGAAACCATTTTACCTCAAATCAGACTGCTTCTTCTTTCCCCCATTGCTTGTGAAATATAAACAAATAAAAACGATTCAACACTTCTATTTTAACTATTAAATAATAATTTGTAGCAGTAAAATCCGAGTTTTCCCACAGGACTTGGACGCAGCATAATTCGCTGACGGCCAATGTGGGGGGCGGGGTCCTGTGACGTCAGGGGGTGGACGAAAACAGCGGAGCAGGAATCAAAACAAGAGACGGACACGCCTTCGTTCTTAAAGGTTATAGCAGATTATTCCTTATAACTGGCGCTGTCAGAGCTGCATTAAACGCTGCCTGTCGTCCACGAGGGCACAAAAAAAACAACAACACAAAGAGAAAACAATGCAGAAATGGAGTCCACAGAAATGTCAGTCGGCGTTGACAGCGGCCGTTGAGTGAGGTCGACAATAACACTGACTGACATCCGAATCCTGTAAAATGCCCAACCAGAAGAACAACAAGGGAAAGAAAAGCAAACGCACTAACAGTAGCGGAGATGAGCAGGAAAATGGAGCCTGTGCGGCCGCCACGGGAGGCGCGGCCGCGGCGGCTGCTGCTGCACCCAGAAGCCAGCGCTCAAGTGGTAAGAGAGGAAGCGGACACAGACGGAGAAGTTTAGTGATGCTACCTTCCTGCCAGCAGAAGCTCTGTCTGCTCTGTGCGGTTGGGACTTGCATGCAGTGCGACGTTGCAAATGGCACTATCCCCCTCCACTTCTCCCCACGTTTACGAGAACGTCAAACCAAACTTTGATTTAAAAATCTATCAATTTAATGGTTCCCCGATCATCGGTTGATACAGGTTATAATGGTCGATCACGACTTGAGGCCTTGTATGGGTAGAGTGGATTTTTTGGGGGGCGCCGTCAGTGTATATGTGAACCAGCAAGTACACTGAGATCTCGACTGATTTTGAAAGACCGCTGCGGTTTGTTTTGGTGCAAGAAGATTGTGGGGAGAGCATGCAAAAAAAGTTTAAATATTACTGAAACAGGTCTTGCTCGGTTTGTCGGATAGTAGCCGAACTGGAGAGTGGCTGATGCCCTTTCGCATGTAGCGTTTAGTTTTCTTTTAACACATTTGAGTTATACCCGATAAGCAAGGAAGCCTTAAATTGTCGGATTTATGAATTGACGTTGGCGCATCGAGCTCCTCTTGGGGGGCGGGGGGGTGGATTATCACCTATGGAAATAATATCTGTCGTGGTCAAATGTAGCCTCAGTGAGTCTTAATGAAACAATGCAACACTGAATGTTGCATCCACGCCAATAATCGATGGCTGTTGCATTCGGTGTGCAGGCTACAATGCAGGCCTCAGATGTCTTTTCCTGACGCGCACTTGGTCCACAGTTGTTGGTTGTGGCCTTCCTCAAGGGTAATACTGACAGCTCACCGCATGTCTGCGCACTCAAGTTCAACTTCATCCCATACAGTCTTACAACAGCTTCAAAAAAGTTACCCTGCTTGGCTTCTTGCACTTTTAAATGTGGTACAAATTTGGTTTAAGACGGACGTGCATTTGGAAAAACCGCATCTTGTATCAGGTTATTGCTTTTAGATATCAGTGGGGCAACATATACTGATAAATAGTATCAGTTATCAATTCATTCATTTTATTATTGTTATTTATAATGTATGCTTGATATACGTACCTACATTGCTGATCAGCAAGTAAGTATTTTGATTATCAATCATTTCATTAATTTTTTGAGCAGAATTTCCAAACATTAGAGAGTTCTTGCTTCTCGAATGTGTAAATACTTTTTCTTGTCTTGGTTGGTTGGAAAAAACAAGCAATTTGGATATTTGTCAATATTATATTGACCAAAAATTCATCAATTAATCAATAACATAATCAGCAGAAAAAAATGAATGTGTACTTTCGCTTGCAGGATAGTATAATAAGTAAAGTGTATTGTTAAAGGGACATATCACCCCAAAAATAAAAAATAAAAACCTACTTTTCCTCTTACCTTCAGGAAGTATTTTGTTTTTTACTGTACTACACTGTATCACCAGTCAGAAGGAAACATACATCTACTCAGGACGAGAGGCTCGTGCTCGTGATATGGCGTAATGTAAACAATAATGCTGTTAGCTAGCCTCTCATCCATGAGTAGATACACGCTTCCTTGTGTATCTACAAAAAGATACAAAAAGAAAATAGTCCCCACATGAAGCTGCTCACAACAAGGTGTGTGGATTATCTCAAGTAACCGGGTCATGATTTCTGGAAAGAGACATTGCTGTTGAGTTTTTTAAATATATTTTACTGGTGCTTTGAGCACCACAAGACAAGTGCAATCTAGATCCATTTAAAAAACGGCAGAAATCTCTACAGCCAAAATCCAAATCTGAGCAACTCGCACCAAAACGATATAGATGGATAAATAGCACGACAAGCCAGAGGAAAAGTATGTATTTTGATCTTGGGGTGAACTGGCCCTTAAAGGGGAATTCCAGTATTTTTCAACCTGGGCCTTATGTTTATATATTTGGATGTGTAAATAATTCATACTTACCTAAAGTTTTGGAATTGGTCCAGTAAATAGTCTCAGCCGATAGCCGCGACACACCTGCAATGGCTGCAACGTAATCCTGAGGGGCAACTCCGAGCGTCAAAGTTACGTCCACTGAAAGTGTTTTTTCTTGCCTCTCACAGTCTGAGATTGTTACTCTAAGTGTCTGAAAACATTATGGAAAGGATCCGACAGCGATAGTCCTCATTGTTAGAGTAAAATCCTCTTTGTTTAGCCGGAAGCACAAGTCTCGTCTGAGGAGAAGTCTCGCGTCAAAATCTCGTGAGATGTGAGTTGTTGCAGGAAGATGACTGTAGAGAAGTGACAGAGTTGGAGAGAGGAGTTACCTTACCGAGAGGGACTGCCCTCAAGACTTTATTTCCAAAGTCATGGCTGAGTATTTAGCTGATTTTGACAGTCTAGATGAGCAATAACTGCAACAACTCACCTCCCGCCAGATTTCAGAGCGAGACTTCTCCTCAGACGAGACTTGTGCTTCCGGCTAAACAAAGAGGATTTTACTCTAACAATGAGGACCATTGCTGTTGGATGCTTTCCGTAATGTTTTCAGACACTTAGAGTAACAACCTCAGACTGTGAGAGGCAAGAAAAAACACTTTCAGTGGACGTAACTTTGATGCTCGGAGTTGCCCCTAAGGATTAAGTTGCAGCCGTGTCGCCGCTCTTGGCTGAGACTATTTACTGGACCAATTCCAAGACCTTTGGTGAGTATGAATCATTTACACATCCAAATATATAAACTGAAGGACCAGGTTTAAAAATACCGGAATTCCCCTTTAAAGTCAACTTTGAGAATATCTTCATTTAGCTATTTATTTCTGGGTTTCTGTGTCTCTCCAAGATCCATTCAAGCTGAACTCAGTGTTGAACTTATTCACTAAATTGATGCACAGGACTAAAAACGCACGGGAAAGTATATATATATATTCTTTACTGTGTGGTGACTTTAGAGAAAGAAAAAAAGCACTGACAGTGTGCCGGAAAAGGAAGGAGGAAACCTTCCCCCCACACGCACCCACAGTGTATTATCATGAGCTACTTCTTGTAGAGACAGTGTGCCCACATTTGCTTGATTCACATCCAGACTTGGCAGGGCTTGAATAGAGCTGCTCACAGGCTTGGGTGGCCTAGTTGAATTTCATAAATCGATGGCGAGGAGGCAGCATGGACACTGAAATCTCTCTTTTAACATTTTCACCTCATGTTGTGTTGTCTATGTGTTGACGACGATCTTCTAACATAAGTTATGGTGGAGAGGCTTCCTTAACGCTACCTTCTTCCAGTTAAGTCAGTGCTGTTTAAAGAGAAGGTGTCACCAAAAATGTTTGTGATTGTCATTTTTAGAGCTGCAACTATTATCGTGTGGAAAAAGTCCATCACAATTTTCCAGAGCCAAAGGTGAACGTCTTTTTTTGTTGAACAAACAGTTAAAATATATTCTGTATGCTCATATTATACAAAGAATAGCTGCAAATCCTCACATTTAGAAACCTAGACTGTTTTCTAAATGAATTGATAAATTGTCTTGTCTACAGTGGCCTGGTTTAACTTGTCACAGCAGGAAAAACACAGGTGGACTTAGTAACGACAGCTCGGTTCCATTTAGTACCAGTGACAGTGAACCAGCCAAAGATGCTCTAAAACAAGAGATACCACATTACAAGCTACGCTGATGGTTTGAAATGGTCTAAACTTCCTGGTTCCCCCATGCTAACACTAACACATTACTGAGGACTATTGTTTGTCCATGTCAAAACAAATAAACACAAGATACAGTCATAAATGTAATGTTTTTGGCCTTATTTTGCTGCTCGTTTTTATTTGCTAGCTCAGCATGCTTGTTACAGATTTCAGTGCGTTGCTGATGCAGAGACAGGTCGAGAATAATGTTAATGTTCTCCTCATTTGTTCGACTGAAAAATTCCATTCTAGTATCAGAGTGTTTGGGAGATATGTGGCTTGTGTCATTGTAACACTTCTGTACTGCCATATTCTGTGCTCCCGATCAGTTCTTCCATAAGAATGAACAGACTCAGGACCTGCCGCTGAGTCTGAACTGTGTCTGAACCAGCATGCACAATAGCAGGATCTCCTCTAAGTGAAAAAATTAAACCCCAATCCCAGTTAATTCTTCGTGATCATTTCAGCTCCAAGTTATTTATCAAACAAAGTCACATATCGAGGGAAAATGCCAAATATTCAGTGGTTCCAGCTTTTTCCAATATGAGAATTTATTTGTTTTGTATCAGTGTAAATTGAATAACTTTGGGTTTTGAACTGTTTCTCTTATTTTATAGTAAAGTAGTTGTGTTCGAGTTTTGGGCATTTGAAGACGTCACTGGGCATTTTTTATGTATAATCTTACGTGTAATATACCAAACAATTTATCAATTAATTAAGATTAAATAAATAGGCAGATAAATAAGTTATTAAAAATAATCAATAGATCATTAAATTGAATATCTTTGGGTTCTGCATTATTACTGTGAGAAAATGAGCAATTTGAAGGTGCTGCTTAGGTTTTTTTCCCACTATATTCTTACATTTTATAGACCAAATTAATTAAGAAAATAAATGAATGAAAGTAATAATTTATTGCAGACCTAAAATAAGCAAAATATTACATCTGAGTGAATCATCCTCTCTCCTCCCCCTTCTCTCTTTACTCATTCAGAGGGCCAGTGTGCGACCCCTCTCGGCTGCAGCTTGGGCCGACCCATTGACCTGGAGAAGGACGACTACCAGCGGGTGCTCTGCAACAACGAGCTCTGCCCTTATGGCAACTGGATGCATCTGCAGTGCTTCTACGAGTGGGAGAGCTCCATCCTTGTCCAGTTCAACTGCATCGGCCGTGCGCGGTCCTGGAATGAGAAGCAGTGCCGGCAGAACATGTGGACCAAGAAGGGCTACGACCTGGCCTTCAGGTTCTGCTCCTGCCGCTGTGGCCAGGGCCACCTAAAGAAAGACACCGACTGGTATCAGGTGAAGCGCATGCAGGATGAGCGCAAGAAGAAGCCGTCTGAGAGGAGCATGGGCAGGAATGGGGCCAGTGGAGGGGCTGCAGGGTCTGGGGATGGGCTTTTTGAGGAGCCCAAGAAAAGCAAGCAAGCAGGAGGAGCAGTAGGAGGAGGTAAACTATCCCACAGAGCCTCTAGTCAGGAGTTACCTCGGAGACAATCAGTGGACCGTCAGAACTCTTCAGAGAGAGGAGCAGCAATAGGAGGACACGCTGCAGGAGGGCCCTTTTGTCTGGGGCCTCCTCTGAAGTCTCCATGTGTCTCTCCGGGACAGTCTCCTCCAACCGGTTTCCCTTTCTCCCCCACTGCTGTCCTCGGAGCAGGAGGCGGAGGAGTAGGCTTACGAGGGCCCCGTCCGCTGGGAGAGTTCCTCAAATCAGCTGTCCACATGGACCCGCAGAGGAAACACCTTTTGGTTGGGGGGGCTCTCAGTCGGGGCGGTAGCTGCTCAGTGGGAGCCTCCAGCGGTGGAGTTCACCTGGACCCTGGGTCGGTTCTCCCGCTGCCGCTGTCCTTCGCCCTCCCGCTCCACCACCGGCTCACCTCCGGCAGTGGGGGTGATGGTACCCACTCTCACCCAGTGCAGTTCCTGAGGAGGCTGGACCTCTCGGAGCTCCTCACACACATCCCTCGGCATAAACTCAACACTTACCATGTCCGCATGGAGGACGATGCCCATGCAGGCCAGGGAGAAGAGTTGCGCAGGTACACTGTACAACATTTTTAGCTGAAACATAAGTTTCTTATGATCCATTTGGTTTAAAATGTGAGTTAACTAAGTTGAACAATTAGTTCAAAGTTGTCTCATGACTTTTGAAAATGTAAAGCTAGCTGAGAGAAAACAAGTTCAACAAACTTAAGATATTGAGTTGAATCATCAACTGTTGCATGCAAATAAATTAAAAGTAGGCTATAGTGAGGTCGGGGCAGAATTCAATACCAACCATCATAATGGTTCACATTGATTTTATTGTTATTAGAAGAAATAACCATGAGTCAGCATATTAAATTGTCGGAAGCTACCAGAGGCCTGTTCTACTAAGCAAGTTCAACATACCCAGGATATCTTTCCGTTATCTGGCTTCACTAACCCGAACAATCGCAGTCTCGCTAAGCGGTCACACGAAGCTGGTTATCAACTCGATAAGTCAACCCAGGACTTCCCGATGTATCCATGAGAGCATTCACATGAAAGAGGCGGTGTTTTCTGCATATGACCGATTCCAAACATGGCAAGTCTACTGGCAGTAGACTGGCATATTTTACAAATGAAGAGCAAAATATTTAATATTAGACAAATATGAAGAAGTTAAACATACTCCAGGCTAAAAAAAACAACAACACAGTTGCAGCTGCAAAATGCAGGAAGGACGGCTGCAAAAAATTAAAAAAAATTATTGCAGACTGTGTGAATGCGTAAATTAATAAGCTTAATATCACTTGATAGCATTGCCTCATCATTAGATCTGACTATAATTGCATTTCTGTATTCCATTAAATGAATGTGTTGCTTAGATGTATTCTTATGGTTTGTGTTTTACAGTTTTAGCCTTATTCTGTCAGCCACAACCCTGGCGTGTCAAACGGACTTGGGAGCAAATACAAAAATAAATAGAAAAATGTAATTCAAAGCAGGACTTTCATATCTGTAGTACAAGGCTTTAGTGCTTTCATCAGTCTCTGTTGTAGGATGATATCAGAATACAAAAGCACAATGAAATGGTTTTCACAGGAAAGAAATTTAAATGAAGAAGACAGAATGAGGCCCTCTTCCACAGGAGTACACCTCTCATGATCTACGCACTGAGCACTGGGATCCGCTATGAATGATAATGACATTTTCCAAGGAATTGATTGGTCAATACGCGGTCCTTTTGTACACGTTTGTCTCTTATCTGGAACATAACCTGCTCCGGAGCACCAGCACCATGCACCATGTACCCCAGTAAGAAGTGAACCAGCATCATAACACTGAAAACCCAGTGGCGTGGATGCAACATTCAGTGTTGCATTGTTTCATTAAGACTCACAGTTAACCCTGAAGTTACCTCGCTAACCACAAACCCTGCTTCTCAGCACAGCCCATGTTTCCATCATGTCTGCTTTCCTCAAACTACCAAACAGTCGGGCTCTGGAGAGTTTTAACACTCAAACGATGCATGCTGGGAAGTCTGTTAACATCATCATCATGTTTCTTTAGAAACTTAATCTTATGAGTTGAGTGAACTCTCAGCAGTACTTTAATTTACCTCATCATTTCAACTCAAGAGACTTCATTTGGTCAATATAATGCTAGAAACCAATAAGATGTCATATTTCAAGAAAATGTCATTTTTACAGTTACATTACAGTTCGGTGTAAAGTCGGTTTCCAATATGTCGTTCATATTCTGAGTCCGTCCATGTTGTCCTATAGGTTTATCCTGTCAGCCCTGAGTGCGAGCCAGAGAAATGTGGTCAACTGTGCACTGTGCCACAGAGCGCTGCCCGTGTTTGAACAGTTTCCTTTGGTGGACGGGACTCTGTTTCTCAGCCCTTCACGCCACGATGAGATCGAGTATGACGTCCCGTGCCACCTTCAAGGTCAGACCAGGCCTCAATTTTGGTTTTAAGTGTAATTTCACAACTACTGCTTGGAAGGATTACCAGAAAATGTGGTTCAAACATAAATTTTCCCCTAAGGATGCATTGTGATACCTTAATTTCTCATCTTGCACCTGGTCAGAAATTCAGTATGTCCAATGCTTTGGTTTATGACCAAATATCTGCAGAACTGACATTACTAAGACAATGATCATTATACATTAAACATTATACCTGCTAAACATCAGCATGTTAGCATTGTTATTGTGAGCATGTTAGCACGCTGAAGTTAGCATTTAGCCTGAAGCACCACTATGCCAACACATAAAGCACGTAAACTGCTGTCAGATCAGCTGCTTCTAACCAGGAAAACAGCTACATATTTGGTGTTTACATGAAATGCAATCATTAGCCTGTTTGCTCCATTATATATTCACTTTCTAAAATGTTCAAACTGTGTGAGCTTGTCTTCATGTATAGAAAAATTACGGCTGGTTAATCCATCAGTAAGCCCATACTGTGTAGACTTAAAAGGTTTTCTCATGGCTTCTGCACAGGCCATGAATGTGAATTAGCATGCATGAAGCTTCTTTGATGTGCTGGCCCACAAGCTTTGATATGTATCAGTATGGAAGGATTATTGATTCATTTTTCATCCATCTGTGTCAGGCAGAATGTAGATGTTGGCACAAGAGAAATGGTGGAATCGTGCCATATAGCTAAAAAGCAAGGTTTGATTAAAATCGGTTTTGTCTGTGTGAATGTTGCATTCTTTATTCAACAATTACAACGTATTTCCCCTTTAGAGAAAACGCATGTTTTTAATGAGAATATTTACAGGGACTTATTTTACAACACTGAAAGTTCACTGAAAACACACCACGGCGCCGTAATCATGACTCTCTTGTGACGAATTTTGGACTGTGCGAGTGGCTCAGAATGCATTCATGTTTACAGTGATTTGGATGGTAAGCTGCATTGTATTTCCTCCATAACTTCAGTTTGATGAAAGCTTGGCTAAAAAAAACAAAATACACTGAATAATTAAAGTACTTGCAACCATTATCCAAGTGTTCCTTTTTTGGCACACACTGAGAGTCATTTACATCAAACCTGGAAAGCTGGAAAAGTTTCTTTGTGGTACTTGCCAGGGAGGAGGAAATGAAACCACATCAGTTATAGACATCATGGTAATCAGCCATAGTCAACTTTTATTTATGGACAAGCTTGCTGACTGCCCAGTAACTCAGCCACCCAGGCTGCTCTGGTCTATATACTGTAAGACAGGACTGAGAACCTGATAATGGGAAATAATCAGGGGTTTATTACATTGATTTTTCTGGTTGATTAACAAACTGTTGTGGCTTGAAGACAAAATGACTTGTTATATAATAAATTTAATGCCTAACTATATTCCTTTATTTCTAACAGGCAGGTTAATGCACCTCTACGCCATCTGTGTGGACTGTTTAGAAGGCGTCCACAAGATTGTCTGCATCAAGTGCAAGTCGCGCTGGGATGGGAGCTGGCACCAACTGGGCACCATGTACACCTATGATATACTGGCTGCTTCACCGTGTTGCCAGGTAGAAACCGTGATCTGTCAGGGGCATTGATGAGCATGTTGCTAAAAAAAACAACTAAAAGTTTGATTTACTTTGTGTAATCCAGGAGAGCAGTGATTTTTCAGTCTACTGTTACACATGTCCACTTATAAATGAGCAGTGACACCAAACAGTGGTGATTACCAGTGTTCTGGTTGTTAATTAAACGTGTACTAATCAGTTTTTATATCAGCAATGGATGAAACAACTGTGTATGTTAACCATTGACTGTATATAAAGATGGACGACATGACAGCTCCTTTAAAGTGAAGCCAAAACATCCTGATCGCCCTCTGGTGGCTGGCTGCAGAATGGCTAATAAATCCCAATGTTATCAGATAGGAGATGTGTGTTGTTCAAATGTTCAGTTTTCTCATCCATTTGGTTTTAATTAGTTATTTGATTCTATAAAAAGGGTGAAACATGATTGACAGCTAAGCTCTGCTCGCAATTGAGTCGGCAGATGTATGGGCGGGAACTTGATACCACCTTTCCACCACCCAATCACTACTGCGCAGACCACCAGCTCAAGATGGCAGCGCTCATATCTGGGATATTTTGGCTTAATTTTTGTACGGTGGGAGGAAGTGGAGACACATCATCCCTCTTTATTTATGTGAAGATGTTAACTCAGATTCCACTGAGCATGTCTGTGCCGCCCGTGATTCCACCAGGGCCTCCGCAGCATGTTTCCGAAGCGTCCCAGAAGCAGCTATTTATTCTCCTCTGCTGAAAATATGCACTTAGTCTGTTTTTGACGGAACTGCATGGAGCAGATCGAGTCAGACAGGAAGTCAGGCACAAAAAAAACTCTAATTCAATCTGGAGAGACAAGTGAATGAAGTAAAGATAATGTTTATTACAGCAGATCATATGAGAAAATTAAGTCTTGTCAAAAGTCTTGTCCTGTCGTCTGCCCTGAGAGTCAGCAGCAGCAAGATAAATCCCCCCATGGAGTCCAAACACTGGTGGTGGTGGTGGTGGTGGTGGCTGAGACTGAAAGGCTGATGAATCTGTGAAGACTGGAAGCTGGAGGGGCGCGCATAACAGCAGCATGAACAAACTAAAGGCAGAGACAGAGAGACACATTTAAAAAAGAGCAGCGGCAAGATGATAGGCTAACGATGAAGGTGTGTCGCTGCGCTATTGGACAGATGAACACAGCTCATGAGAACGGTTGATATCTCATTTGATGGCCCCAGACGATGACAGCAGGAAATGAGAGGAGTGAATGACAGGTATGAGAATTTCACTTCAGGACTAAGCAAGCATGCAAACTAATGGTCTTCCTGACGGAACTTTCACTAGAGCTTCATTAAAACTGCTGTACGGTACCTGTCGAGTACCAACCAACAAAACAGTGGCGCATTTAGCAGCTGAAGAGACAGATAACACAGAGACGCACTTGAAAGCTCAGAAAACGCCATCGAGTGGACCTTTGAGTTGAGGTCATTTTGTCATATTCTGAACGTCTATGCTCAGACATTGTACAGCTTTAATTTAACAGCGTCCTGTTAACTGACCTGCGTCCTTTGTGTGTGTGTGTGTGTGTGTGTGTGTGTGTGTGTGTGTCCTCAGGCTCGCCTCAACTGTAAACACTGCGGGAAGCCGGTGGTGGACGTTCGAGTCGGGATGCAGTATTTCTCCGAGTACAGCAACGTCCAGCAGTGCCCTCACTGTGGCAACCTGGACTATCACTTTGTTAAACCTTTCTCCTCCTACAAAGTACTCGAGGCTTATTGACAAATGCTGTTCATGCATGCTAGTTAAGCTGCTTTTGTTTCAATGCTTTTTCTAACACAATATAGGAATTTTTTTTTTTCGGGCCTTAAGGTGGTTTTATGTTTTTAAGTTCTCTCTCTTTTGATTTTTTTTTTATGTACAGGAGTATGATTCTAGTTAAAAAAAAAAAAAAAAAGAATTTCCAAGAAGGTATCTCTGCTGTTTAGAGAAAAGGTGTTGACCAAGTGTGGAACTGACTCTTCTGTCAAGCAAACACATTTATCTGTGACAAGTGAATGTATCTGTATGCCAAATTTGCTTTTATTTTTTACAACATAAAGATGAATCTCAAATAAAGCAGAGAAAGATAAGCATTGGTGTTGGCTTGATATCTTTGTCCCAAAACTCCACCAGGCTATTTATGGATGATTCTTAAGTACTTCATATACAGCCCTAACTTTTATTACCCGATCATCATCATGCTTCAGCTGGTATAAAATGCGTAGGTGGACAAAAGTCAACTTCATAGTGGACTAACAGAGCCGTCAGTGTATGTCTGTGGAAAAACAAAGCCATGTATTCATTACATTTGGGTAAAAACATGCTCACATTTTCACATGTGACGACTCGCTATCCATCTAAGCACAAACATCCAGTCCAGCCAGGTTCCAGCATTAAAAAAGACGTGACTTTATTCTGTGTGATAAATCATTTCTATCAGGATGGAAGAGGCATCGTCCAGAGGGCGTCACCGAATGGTTTGCATGAAAATTATGTGAATCAGTCACCAGATCTCAACCCAATTTATGGGAGGTTTTGGTCTCCACCACCATCAAATGAGCGGAAATATCTTTTGAAAGAATGCGGTTCATCCCTCAAATAGAGTTCCACACACATGGAGAATCCGTAAAAAGGAGCATTGAAGCTGTTGTGGAGGTTCGTGGCGCTCCAACACCTCACCAATACACACCCTGTGTTGATTTTTACCTTTAATTTATCACCAGTTTGTATTTAAAGGCTCAGGTATGGGTGGTGGGTGTTTTTGTTTAAGTAATTTCAGCAGTGGAGGGACGGAAACAGGGAGAGAGAGAGATATGGAACAAAGTTCCCCCACCGGACATGAACCAGGAATCTTGCGGTTCTTGGTTGTTGCCACAAGCTTTTAATTTCACTGTCACGGGTTATAGTTACCTAAAGAGTGAATTTTATTTACAGTTCTGTCCATCCTGGGAGAGGATGTCAAGGGTCAAGGGTCAACAGTTAGAAGTAAAGCCCCTAATGAGGCAAATTTATGAAAATGCGCTATGACCTGACCTGAAAGGTTGCTTTCTTAGCTAGCTGGCCAGTTATTTAGCTGATGATTAGCTGTGATATTTCTCAGTCCAGATGTATTAGAACTGAATACAGTTGATGTCAAACTGTAATCCTTCCAAGGACATGGTGAAGAGATGACACTTTTTGCTGGATGCATCATTATTACAAGCTTTGTTAAAAGCCTACAGAACACACTAACAGTAGAGCCTGATTGAGAAATTTACACCAAAATGTGACATTCAAGCACTGATTTTTTTTTTTTTTTTTTGTGAAAATGTTTTATTTCAAATCACTGCTGTACGGACCCTTCTGCTGTGTCCATGTTGTTAACAGTGGCTTTCGAAATGGAGTTGGCAGACTGCGAAGCTGCGGCCTTGTTCTTCTCTTTTTGTGACAGTTCTTTTGTTGAAGGTGGTCGCAGGATGCACATGGCTGCTTGGCCATCACGTATGACTTTTGGTTTGGAAACAAATCCCACCATCACTCCCATTTGCTGCACCATCTCCTCCAGAGTTGTGTCCTGTGGAAAAAAGAAAAAAACAACAACATATGTTTAAGTTTTGATGTGGATATGTGTAAATATTTTTGAAAAGGATCCCTTAAATTTGGTTACTTACGATGTTTGTTTTGGCACACATACTGTATATGCATATAACTTTAAATCTTACATAATGTCAGCCAAGCAAATGTTTCATTTGGGAATGCACATCTCTAATGCACACACTTACACTATTCTGACCCCGTTTCATCTGCGGTGGAAGGCATAAACTACAGAAAGCGTGGAAAAGACAATATGACAGACAATATGGCATCATGTAAATAATTCTAGTAACAGCAATAACATTTATTTTTTATAATAAAACAAATGTTTGGAGGTCAACAACTGAAATGTGTTAAATTCTTGTACCCACGTCTGCTTCATATTCAGACATATTTTGTTAAGTTAAATAAGATCATTTGCTGTTTATACTAATTAAAATTGTGAGTATTTGGTGCACGGTGGCGTAGGAGTTAAGGTGCTGACCATGAACCCCTCATTTCCCTGCTCTCTCCCCATCTAATAAAAAGCAATAAAATGTGGGAACTCTTCCTCACCAGCTTGGCTGCAGGTTCCCCTCGTCCTGAGCGCAGAGTAATCCTAACGTGGTGCTTTTTCTCCAGCCAGCTCTCCACTTGTTTCAGCTTGGTGCTGAGGTCGTGAGCTGCGATGCCACATGAAAAGGTGAGCTCTTTCACCTGCACGGGGGCTGCGGAGAGAATATAGTCGGCCCCATTTGATATTCTTCATCAAACACAAAACCCTACTTGTTCAAAGTTGTCATGTACTTATATTAAAAAACTGTGGTTCCCAGCCTTTTTAGCTTGTAAAAGCTTGTTCAAAAGAAAGTCAACCTATGACCCAGAAATACATTTCTATGAGCTGTGAGCATTTCAAGCAACAGCTGATGTTTAACCATCTCAAATTGTTTGAATATTCTTTGAATATTCAATACAATTTGAATATTCTTTAGAGCCCCAAAGAAGTAAGACTTCCTGGATTTAACAAGCAAAAAGAAATGAGAAATATTGGTTAATGCAGCAGCTCTGTCTTAATCATCTTGTGACCTCTTGGAGCAGATCCTGAACCCCGAGTTGTGAGTAGGTCCCTGCCAAGACACCACGTACCGGCTTTTGCTTTTTGTTTCTCCCGCAGCTTCAGCTGCTCTTCGTGGATCTGTTTGCCGCTCATCAGCCGGTAGACGGGGGGATCTTTGTGTTCACTGAGCAGCACCAGTTTGAGGCCCTTCTCGTCCATGATTCTGATCACATCTGCACGGTGCATGGTGCCCAGGCTCTCGCCCGTGTCACTTATCACATGTAACTGACGCTGTGGGATCTTACGGCCAACGGTGCTGATTGTGGCATGAGCTCGGGGATCCTGCTTTTGTTTCTTTGACGCAGGAGTCTGTTCAGAGTCGCCTGCAGCAGTGGAGAATGGAGACGACCTCCAGGAGGAAGCAGCGATGTGAGGTCTTCCCCTGCATATGGTAAATCTTGATGCTGGTGTCTGGTAGCCAGGGCTGACACCACACACAGCTCTCACTGTACGGCTTAGCACCCACCTCACACAACCTGCAGACATTTCCTGGATTTAAAAAAGAAAGAGGGCAATGCTTCATTAGTAAGATTTCATTTGAAACTCATAAACACAATGCATAAACAGCCAGTTTTCAGCAACAGCCTCCATTAAAACATCTGCCAATTAAAGTTTGCCTAACTTATCTGTCACTGCACACACCACACACATCACAAATAAGACATTTTCCAAACCGTCTGGTTCCACTGTGATATTCGGGGTACACCAGACTCACTTCATTTCTTACTTTTGGAAGTTTTTACATTTATTTTGCATTTTATTGAGGTTGCTTCACATGTCATTCTGACAGGCGTGTGCAGTTAAAACAATCTGTGTGGTCGTGACCACTGCAAGCAGACATACATGTTCATCAGTTATGCCGAATTGACAAGCAAACCCTGTTAATTCATTTTTTTTTTTAAAAGCACCGTAAAATGTGCATATCAACATTAAAGTGTAAGATTTTAGACGTGAGTCTGGAGTTGACCGAGAGAGATGCTAACAGTCATCTAGACCGAGTTTAGTGAAGGCCTAACGTTGTGGAAACAATGTCATTCAAATAAATAAACCCTCGGCGTTATTGTCACTTTGAACAAGTTGTCATAGACGTGTTAACATGTTCTCCAATGACACACAAAGTGAGTGCCTGTGTTAAAACATTAAAGTGGACACAAATTAGAGCTAATAAAAATGCATTTCACCAGTAAGTAAATACCCATAACTGTTCTTCTGTTATTATACTGTTGTTTACTCACTGGAGATCAGTGCCGTTTGTTCATGCTCTCTGTCAGTGCCCGACTGTATACAGAACAGTACCTGCGTCCTGCACATGCGCGAAAGTGGTCCTATCAGTAAAGTAAGGTTACCGCAAGTGTGCCTGTTCAAAATTACTCGGAGCTCACAGCCCGTCCGATCTGCGCATGCGGGATATTTTACGTCGTTTTGAGAGAGGTGGCGGTGAAATTCAGTATATAGTCATTTCTCTACAGTTTTAAAAGATCGCAGCACAGTCGACAGCACTGCTGACAGCCTCTGGAAGTAACTGGAGGCTGCATGTGTGTCACTCTCTGAGTAGAGCCCAGATTTAGTTCCATCCCAGAGGAAACAAAAGCACAACCAGTGACAGCTTATGTGACGTTTTGTTAACTTTCTGCAGAGGGAAAGCAAGGTTTCTTTCTAAGGCAGCATGTCTGTGAAACTAATCTTATCATGAGTTCAGTCTGTTTCAAACACATTTTTAAAATGATTCAAACAATAAAACAAGCAAAACCAACACATGGTCCTTTAGGTGTCAGATGATGAGGTGTGCTGTGACAGCCGGGTGATGGATGCAGGTTCCTCGGCTATGACTGCTGGGAAGGCAAGGTAATGAAACCCAACAACACAGATGCACAATGGAAGAAAGACATGTGAAGAACATGCTATCACCACGTTAGAGGAGAACTGGCTCCAAAGTAACACTTCATTCAACCCCTCTCACATGAGATCTTTTTACACAGAAACACACATGTTTGTTAGCAGCAGCCTGCAAGTGACGTGTGTCGAATACTCTGGAATACTCTCAAGTCTGGATTAGCTACCAGACAACGTGGCCACAGACCTCCGAGGGCCTGCAAGGTTCCAGGTTCACTGTGTGCTTGTGAGCACTTGTTAGAAAAAGAAAGACAGAGAACAGGCCACCACAGCACTTTTCAAATGACGATGAAGCGATTTGGGAATGTGCACCGCTTCATCACATCAACTGAAATGATAAGGGCCTTCTAAAGTAGAGCTGCCACGATTAGTCCTTTAACCGATTAGTCAATTGAAAGAAAATTAGTTGCCCATCTTGAAAATTGATGAACTGTGATAGTAAATAAAGAGTCTTTGCGTTTTGGACTGTTGCTTGGACAAATGAAGCAATTTGAAGACGTGGCGAGCAACTTTGGGCTCTAGGAATTTTTTCCACAATTTCTAACATTGTATAGACTTAAAGAATAAATTGATTAATTGTGAAAATAATCAGCAGATTAATTGATAATGAAAATATTCATTAGTAGCAGCTCTGTTCTAAAGCAGTGAGGCAAAAAAAAATGCAAAGAAACCTGAGAGTTTAACAGAAAAGACGTTCAGGAATCTGCACCATCAAAGCTCTCTGTTAGCTAATGTTAGCACGCTGTCTTAATGTGACACTTTTTCTTCTGTGCTCACTGCTATCGTTCAGCTGGGATTTATAAAAGTGGAACATACTCATGCAGTTCTCATTTCTTACTATTACAAGCCATCACTGTGCTTTGAACACAACCTGAATAAAACAGTGAAGCCAACTGAAGTGTGTCTTAACTGTCATGAAACAACAGTATATGTCTCTCTGCCATGACACAGAAGCATCAGACCCAAATTGTTGGCCTCCAGTCTTCAGCTAAACTAAACAGGGATGGAAGCAAATAATGGCCACAACGATTCGAATCTATTAAGCAAGTGAAGTTTAACCACTACTGAATTCATAAGGTTTAATTTTAAATGTGATATACTGAAATAAAACCTGCCGAGTTAGTGTGGTCTTAATTCTCCAGTCATCAATCGTCGATCTGAAGTTAATTTCAGCAGCCAGATAATTTTCCTGGCTTGAATTTTTAGATCTGAATTGAGTATTAATATTTATAATTATATATAATAGAATTATTTATTTATTTATTTTTAATTTGGGGACTTTTCTTTCTGACTTCGTGAAAAATGTAAAATAGACAGTATATACTTACATTACATTTTTGAAATTTTGCTGTTTGAAATTGACTACTGAAAATTTACCAGACCACATTAATTTAGGTTTTCAAAGTAAAATATTTCAGAGCTGCAACTTCAGTGGGATTCAAATCTTGCACAAACGGTTATTGTTTTGACCACTTGGGGGCAGCAGAAACAAGTTGTGAACACAATATGGGAACACAATATCCAGCTGCTGCAGAGCAACGTTAGCTTTTATATAGAGTTTGTGTCCATTGTAAGTCCACTTTGTTTTATCTGTTCCAATTACCTTCAATGTGGATGAATGAGGGACGCCTTGCCAGTGGCCCCATGCATGCCCAGGGGACACAAATCAAGCAGGGGGGTCTGGGGCAGTGGTGGAAGGATTATTCAGATCCTTTGCTTAAGTAAAAATACCGCTATAACAAAATAAAAGGTACTCTATTACAAGTAATGCATGAAAAATCCTACTTCAGTAAAAGTCTATAAATATTATTATACTATTTACTATTAAAGTAAAAGTACTGGTTTGGCCCCTATATTGCTATATACTGTATGACATCATTAGATTTTTAATACTGAAGCAGCATGTTGCTGCTGTCACTACTGGAGGTGGAGCTACTTTGAACTATTTTATACACAGTTTGATGTACAGGGACACCAGATATATCTGAGGGGTCAAGAGATGATTAATGGGAGAGGGAAGAAGGAAAATGTAGCCTAGTGCATTAGAAAGTAGGCTACAACATTTCCCTCTGAGATGTAGTGAACTAAAGAACAATAAGTAAGTACAGGACTTGAGTAAATACCAGTGTGTTACTTTCCACCACTGGTCTGGGTCCTCAAAATGCCCCAGATCCAAATCTGATTGAGCTACATGGAACATGCCTGAATTACGATCCATGGAGTGCTGTTGGCATGAGGGGGTTTGCTTTGTCTGAAACAATGTTTGGGTGGGTTTTATGGGTCAAAGAACATCTACATGAATACCAGGACCCAGGGTTTTCCACTAGAACATTGTACTGTAGCCATGATTAGTGTCATTCACTTCATCGTCAGTGGTTTTAAAGTTGTGGCTGATTGGTGTATGTGAAAACATAGTGTGTGCATTAGAGTAGGGTGTGCACCATATGGGACACATCCTATTGATTCAGTCAGGAAAAATGAATTTTTATTTTTCAATACTGATAATAATAATAATTCAGCCCATTTTAAGTCGCTTTAAACGGTGAGCAGTTGAAAATTCTGCTGTAGCATTTATAGGCACTACATTTTAGGCTTTTATATTTATTGTGTGTTATTTTTCAAAATACATACAATAACATAAAACGTGGGTTGCAAAGCAGCTCCACTTGCACATCGGAATTCTTTCATTCATAAACAAAATAATAAAAAAAAGAAAGAAAAGAAAATACATTGTGCTCATAGCAACCAGAGGGTCCCCACTCTATCTCAGAATGCTGAGGCAGAAGCAGAGTCCAACCATCAGTTTCACCAAGACCTTTGGAGAGGTAAGTCCACTTTGATTCTAGTCTGCCTCTGGCTAAGGGCTAAGCTAAGGTAAGCTAGTTAATTAGCCTAGCTAATTCACCTAGCTAGCTAGCATAACTAGTTAATAAGCTTATTTTTTAAGCTTAAACTGTATTTTTAATTATTTAGCTAATTAGAAAGGCAAAATGCTATTTACGCTAGCAAGGTAATTAGCTGGACAAAAGGCTTATTAGCCTAGACTAATTAGCATCTTGACCAGCTAATTAGCTAGCAAATTAACCATGAATGTGTTATTCTTCAAAATGCATGAACAAGCAATATGCTAATTAGTCTAACTAATTAGCTAGACATTAGCCTCTCAGCTAATTATTCGCGTGGCTCATTAGTGTGGGTAATTAATTAGACTAATTGTATGTTCCTATATTGTGGTGGGAGAAGAATGTGTTTATTTAGCTAGCTAGTTAGCTAGGCAAGATTCTAGTTAATCAGATAGGCAAGGTTCTAGTTAGCCGAGCTAGCTAATTAGTTTAACAAGAGGCAAATTAGCTTGTCTATTTAGGATATTGGCTAATTCTTTCTGGTTGTTATGTATTTTGATGGTGGAAGAAGACATTTATGTTTATTTTCCTAGCTAATTAATAAGGCAAGAATCTAATTAGCCTAATGTTAGCTGGCAAATTGGCCTAGCAAGCTAATTAGCTGGACAAGATAGGCTTATTAGCACCTTCGCTAATTATTTCTGTGTCCTACTTGAATTAGCTTAGCTTATTAGTTTGGCAAGATTCTAATTACCCTAGCTAGCTAATTGACTAATATGTTTAACTTACTGTGGGATTATGTCTGAAATTACATCAATCATTACTTCAATTTTAGACTACTGTGTTTGGCAGTAAGGTATACTAAATATGTTTACGTGCTTCAGTAACTTGTTAATGATGTGATGATGAATGTTACAGTAACTGTGTTATTGTCTATATATTGTCTCATTTACATGCATTAGTTAGTCTTCGGTAAGCCAATGTCCTGTATATTTAGAATTTGCTTGAATGTTGTTCAGTGTCAGTTGGTGTTAAGTGTCAGTGTTAGCATTGGTGTTTTTGTTGGTGCTGGCTGAGTATAAGTAACGTTAGCTTATTACTTTTCCTGTTGAAGTAAGAGACACGAATGCATTTTTGTGTTGTACATTGTGGAGTTTGGAGTGTGCCTTCTGTTTAATTATTTTCTTTTCAGTGTTTTATTATAATACATGAATAAATTGATACATGAAAAAAAGTATCCAATTTAAAATTGGATTTAGATTAAATGATTATTAAAATCAAGAGGAAAAAATAAACAAATAAATCTGCTAATTAATATTAGCCTGTAAATGATGATGATTGGTCAGCTGTTACGTGTTGCTCGGTGCTGCCACCTTCTGCTGTGTGAAGGGAACGTGGGTGCGAGTTGTATGTGCAGTCAGAGCTCCTGTTTGTGGTTGACTCTTTAGGCTACACACTTAAGAAGAGCCATCTCTAAATTAAATTAGCAGGACATTGAGACTGTAAATGTAACCAGGGCTCAGAAGTAAAATTTGAAAGCTTCTTGAAATTTATTTTGTAATGACATTAATAGTTTCATTTTAATTATTTTTTTCAGAAAGCATTTGAGAGATAGACAACTGAGAGAGAAACAGAAGAGCATAGAGAGAATAAAGAGAGTGAAAAGGATAGAGAAGGGAAAGAATAGAACAGAGGACAGAAAGAGAGAAACAGGAAGGAAAGGAAAGACAAGAAAGAGAGGAACTAGAAAGGACGCAAGTGGAGAGATAGGAGAGGAGGGAAAGGAGACAGAGGAGGAAGGAGGAGAGAGGAAGGCAGGATAGAGAGGAAGAAGAAAGGCAGGAACAGGAAGAGAAAGAAAGACAGGAGAGAGAGGAACTAGAAAGGAAGGAAATGGAAAGACAGGAGAGGAGGGAAAGGAGACAGAGGAGGAAGGAGGAGAGAGAAAGGCAGGATAGAGAGGAAAAAGAAAGGCAGGAACAGGAAGACAAAGACAGACAGGAGAGAGAGGAACTAGAAAGGAAGGAAACGGAAAGACAGGAGAGGAGGGAAAGGAGACAGAGGAGGAAGAAGGACAGAGAAAGGCAGCATAGAGAGGAAAATGAAAGGCAGGAACAGGAAGAGAAAGAAAGACAGGAGAGGATAGAGAGAAGACAGAGGAGGAAGGATGAGAGAGTAAGGCAGGAGAGGGAGGAGAGAGAAACCCAGGAGCAGGAGGCAGGGAGAGCTGAATCGGCTCCAAAGACGGGACTTCTTTCTGACATCAAAGCGTGGTACGGGGGGCGACAGAAGGACAACCTCGTCAAGGCCATCTCCAAGTCATATGTGAAGGAGCACTCCATTCAACTGGGTGGTAAGAAAGTTACACACTTTGATACATTGTTGAAGAATCCTTTGACTCCTTAATTGATTGATTTAGATGTCAAATAGATTTATCTGGCAATGTGATTTGCAAAAGCAAATAAATTCACATGAATGTGACTGAAATAAGCTGTTAGAATCTCTGCATCATCAACATGTTTTCTGTAACAACCTGCACTAAAGGTTCAAACTGGGACTGTTGACTCTTCCCTGCAGGTGCTGCAGGTGTACAACTTTACTCCAGGCTAAACTTTAATCTACTGTTTCTTACAGCTGACACACTTGCAAGGAAGGAGATTCGATCCTGGAATCAACAGTGGAAGAGGAGGAAGCTGCTGACTAAACTAGACAGACTGTTAGAGAAAGACGGACAGAGGAGAGGGAGGGAGGGAAGTCAGGAGCAGGAAGGAAAGGAGGAGAGACACAGTCAGGAGAGTGAGGGTGAGAAGGGGGGCAGAGATATTCAGGAGAGGGAGGAGGTGGAGGAGATGGGAGACTTTGAGGGTGATAAGGGGGAGAAGGAGAGAAACAGCCAGGAGATTGAGGAGGTAGAGGTCATACAGATTAGGATTGAGGAGGTGTTGGTAATGGACATTGAGAATGACGAGGAGGGAGACAGTCAGGAGAGTGAGGAGGAGGAGGGGGAGGTTATAGACATTCAGACTGACAAGGTGGCAATAGGCATTGAGAGTGAGGAAGAGGAAGCGAGGGACATTGAGGGTGAGGACGAGGAGGGAAACAGTCAGGACAGTGAGGAAGACGGTGAGGAAAGTGAGAAAGAGCAGGAGCCCGAAGCACAGGAGGAGTTAAGCAGATTTGAAATGGCTGCAGAGACGGGACTTTATTCCAAATTAAAGAGCTGGTATAGGGGGCGAATGAAGAAACAGATATTCAAGGCCATCTCCAGATGCTACATGAAGGAGCACGCCGTTCAACTGGGTGGTAAGAAAGTTCATTTACACACTGTGATTGAACATTTGAAAGTATCCTTTACCTCCTAGTCAATAACTGATCAAATGTATTCTCTAATAACCTGCAGGGAGGGGTGCAGGTGTACAACTTTACTCCAGGCTAACCTTTCATCTACTGTTTCTTACAGCTGAAACACCTGCGATGACAGAAGTAAGGGCATGGAAGCAACAGCAACAGGCGAAGAGGAGGGAGCTGATGAGGAAGCACGAAAAACTGGAGGAGAAAGACAGACGGGCAGGGAGGAGAAAAGACAAATCTAAGTAGATAGACTGAGTGGGAAGTAGAGAGAGGAGAGACAAAGGAGACGGATCAGAAGACCATTGGTGTATGAAGTGATTTTGCTGACTGTATAAGAGTTAACTGTTGAGTACTGTTTCCAATAAATGTTAGTGAAAAATGTCATGCAAAAGCCTTTTTTTCCTTAAGATAAGTGTTGAAGTGTGAAGTGATGCTGCTGACACTACACTGTATAAGAGTGAAGTCATTGAATGGTTTTCTAGTACCAGTATGTCTTTTCTGTAGCATTGTGGATGGTTACAAACAGGGTTGTGGATAAGTGTCGCCGAACAAACCTTTAACATTTAATCACAGTTCAAACCAATAGTAATGGATGGAGCCGAAAATAATACACTCGTGAACAGCTGTTCACATCTGGAACCAACACAACTGATGAAACACACATCTGTTTCAAAATGTCATGTCCTGTGGACACTTTTTAATGTGACTTTGGGGAAAGAAAAGACATCAGTTTCAGATGACAGATGTTCCATTTCAGTTTCACTATGGAATAAATATAGACACACACACAAAACAGGGCCTCAAGACTATACAATATTCAGGTGTTGATTTAAGGCCCTTTGTGCTTTAGTGTTGCACACAATATTAGACAGCAATTTTCACTCACCTGGGGGAAAAAATTTAATTAGTGCCTTGTGGCACATGTAATATATGTAGTGACTGATAAAGAGCTTGGTCACATGGTGCAACGACAATGACCTGAAGCTCAATATCAGCAAAATCAATGACCTTATGGGTGACTTCAATGCTTCAAATATGGATGTTGCTGGAAAGAAGCTGCAGATTCTAAAGCGTGGATGTGCACACGTTCGACCTGGCAGCACAGAGGAGCTATACAATCAGCACAGTTTCAAGGTGGGAACCCAAGATCAGTGTCACCAATTCAGTATGTGACCAAATGTGAAATATGGTCACAGTGTCCCCTTCTGTTCATCACTTCATCCTTTTATCCTGTGTGAAATTGTCATAATTAGCGTAAAAATGTTAGAGTTATGGCTACAAATGTGTTTTGTGAGGTCACAGGGACCTTTGACTACCAAAATCTAATCAGTTCATCCTTGTGTCTAAATGATTCTTTGTTATTGCTTTTAATGAGAATAGGACAGGCCGATGTACAACCCAATAACATAGTGCTTCTGGCCATGGCTATCGCCAGCACAGAGGCATACTTTTAAAAAAAATTTTTAAAGGCCTTATTGGGCCCACTATGAGGTTTTTTTTTGTTTTTTTTTCAAGTTTCAAGCTAAAGTTGGCATATGTTAAACTACCATAAAATATTCCTGCTAAGTTAGCTCTCTCAGAGTTTCAAATTGAAATGTCCATAATCATTGTTAATATTTTATTTGAAATAACTGTTCATTCAACAGTACAGCACCTCTATTCACAACTTACAGCCAGTATTATGACTCAATCTAAAATACTGTAGATGCAACGTTTAATTTCAAGCGCTTCTGCCAAAAGAAAGTAAAAAAACATTTGCAGAAATCTGCAGAGTTTACTACTTCAGAGTGGACTGAGGCAGGCTGATCACAAGCGGAAGCGGTCAGAGAAGTTTGGTGACTGGGGGACCGTGAGAGGAACAGGCTTGTAGTGTCTGATGGGCGGAGCCTTGTGAACCTGCAGGAGGTGAAGAAAACCTGTCAGACAGACTGCACTTTTTATCAGGCTGGAGCTGCACACAGACATGCAGTTTGCACTGAGTCTGATCACACATTGATCACAACTTAGTCCCCGGGGCCCACAGGTGGACATTTGAGTGGGCACCCAATAAAATGCCTTGACAAATTGTAGTGTTAATCTTGTGTTTGTTGTTCTGAGGGCTGTGACATAACTGCAATACCATAGTGATCGATGCTTACTACAGGGTTGAGTTCTTTACATTCATCACTGTACACTTTTGCACTTTATCACCTCATTGCTGCTGGTGAAAGTTACAGGACTGCGTATGGTCTGTGTTACGACATATAACAACACAAAAAACAATGTAGAAAATCTGCAATTTGTCAGCAGCTAAGCACATGTGCCATAGGCCACCTAAAGAACAACATGAGCAGAAGCTGTTCATCTTAAAATGGTTGGTGTGTTAGTAACGAGTGTCCAAACTTGTGTCAAAAAAGGACACAATATTAAAGCAGATTGGTGATGGCGTGGCTAATCACTTTGCCAGATTAGAAGGCCATATTACAGACACTTCCGAACTTGCAGATCTCAACTGTTTGGTAACCATGGTAATTAGGGTAAGGACCTGATTTAGAAAAAAAAAAAAGCCATGTTCCTATCCTAACTGACTTTAGGAATCCTATCTTATCTCTCACTTCATCCGATCTTATCTCAGGTTAGGAAATCCTAAATACTCAATCCAACATCGTTTATCAACTTTCATGTCTGTTACCTAGCAACCAACGGTACTTTTCTCATCTCACCAAGCTAAACGACTTTGCAACTTGTTTTTGAAACATACATTGAAACTTACAAACAATGGTGCAAAAATGACAACAGGCACTTAACTGGACAAACTGCAGGATCATGTCCAGAGGCAGCCTGTATCTAATGCATGTTTGTTATCAAACTGCAGCACATCAGAGGCCATAAGCCTCTCAGTGAATAAGTTCTGGCTGTTCACATTTCATTGTTTGTGGAAAAGCAACAAAGTCTGCAAACAGTCACACAGATTAACAAGTCAAGGTTTTGGGAAGTCAGGATGCATGTGCAATACACTTTTCCTATCTTAAGCTAGGATTTTTTTTTTTTTTTGCAGTACACAAATTTTTAAATCTAGGGTCTGTGGCGACACTCCTGCGCTGGCACATCAGCAGCGATGCATTTTACCTCAAACAGCAATGATTGGTTTGCCAGAGCTACAGAGGCTACAGAGAATAGGAGTATAGTAGAAAAACCTAAGAAGCATCCATGAAAAGTTTCTGAGCCTCCAGATAAAAAAAAGAAAGCAGTCGCCTGTAGGCATACGTTATGAGCAAGCTGAGGTAGTCCTTTTGTTATTACTCTTCAGTGCCAGAGGGGGGAGACATGTTCTGCACTGCAGGTTTAATTTCTCTTCTTTGGGAGCAAACACACAGGCACAGGGCTAACTGCTATATTTCGCTACACTAGATATTCAGGCCTGATAAAAAGTACTGTCACCTCACAAAAGCAGTATAAACAACAGACTATGTACTGGTGCTCCCCCACAGACAGACACACAAGCATCTCACAGTAGAACAGATACAAAACAGGTACCCACACAGTGACTGTCAGGCAGGAAGACACACAAGATCGATCCAGATCCAATAGAGGTTTCCGGACAGCAAATGGTCCAGCAAGAGAACTAATAAAAGATTTCTGTCGCCATCATAATGCAATGGAGTTGAGAAGAATGTAACATAAGCGAATGGATTAATGGTCATAACTTTAAAATGACATTTTCAAAACAGTTGAGAGAAGTATTCAGATGGTTCCTCAACTTAAACTTGTAATAACTGAGTTTTTGGCCACTTGGGGACATTAGAAACACATTGTGAAGACCTGACGAAAGTGTTAGCATCACACACAGTTGCCTATTTACAGACATGGAGCAACATTAGCATTTGATTTGGAGCCATGTTTCTTTAAGTCCAATACTCATTGTCCTTTTTAGCTCTGTTTTAGTCTCCACCAGCCGCTGTGAGAAATATGTGGCTCTTTGGCTGCTAAATGTTCCTCTGTCTTTGCTAGCAGTCGCTAACTTTGTCTTTTTGCTGCTTGCACGGTGGACAGGTACAGTGAGTTTATCTGAGTTTTTTGTTTGTTTATTTCGCTCAAAACAGGTACGAGTGAACCAAAGCAGTCATGTTGTGGACCATAAAACCAAAACAATTAATTTAAAGATGCTAAAACACTATGTAAAGGAACTACAGAGTTGGGTGATACATTTTTGTGGGAAGAGAAATTTGATTGCCCTCCCAAATGAGTTGTGAATGAAAGAGGCATCCAAGGCCCAGTCCTTCACAAGCATGGATGGGGAGAGGTTCAGCACTTTGTCAAACACATGATTGTATAAAGGATATCACTACATGGACTCAGGAATCAGGGTTGTAGTTAGAGAGTGAAGGGATATTTGGATTTTTAGGAAACAATTTCCAAAACTGACAAGTAACTGTGCAAATAAAGGTCAAATCTTGAATATTTACCATTTACTTGACATTAAAAAAATATTATGAAGGAAGTAGTTACCAGTCATGAAACTTGACTGAAAAAAATGATCAGATATTTTATAGTTTTTGTAAAGGTTATCCTCAACCCTCACCCCTGAATTATTTACACATTTAAAATTTAGTTCTCTAAGCTGACAATAATGTTGTTTACCCATGCTGCTGTACATCACAACAACCCTTCTATCACATCATCAGAGTCATGGTCATCCAAGTGTAATGTTATCTGGGTTATTTTGCATAGGAGACTGGGTTTCCACGTTGACACTTTCAGGAACTGTGAATTTGCAAAACAAAATTCCTGCAGTGGGCAGCTATGCAAAGTCAGTCCGACAACATGTTCATTTTGCCAAAAGGTTCAGTTGCTTGTTTAGTGCTGCAACTTCGCCTCAACCAGAAAAGGATAAGATTTAAAATACATGGTTCATTTTTGATTGATAATCACTTACAGAAAGAGTACTTTGGATCAATGCATCGGCTGTAGTGGTGACTTGATCATACACCCTGACCCTGAGAGTTGATGCCATCAACAGAAGATGAACTGGATGACTTGGGTTTTGCTTTCGGTCACTCTGTGGATTTGTAAGTAGACACGATCTCCAAGTGCTATAGGAACCTTAGTATCTCTGTTGAACTTCAAACAAGTGCCTGTCAATGGAAAAGTGTTAGCATCTACTATGGTAATTATCTATGTGTGAAAAAATATTGTGTTAAGAATGTCGTATTTTGTTTAACTTGTTAAGTTATTGGATCATATTTTAGCCCCAGGAAAGAGCCATCCGCACAAAGGAGATAAAACTTTTAAGAAACTCCATGAATGTCTCATCAAGGAACGCCAACATTTTGTAGTTCCTGATAAGTTCAATGGCGTCATCAACACCCAGAACCCCTGGGAACACAGTGAGTCAAAACTATGATAAACATTCAAATGTCAGTACTTGTTGATTTAACACGGACTGCCCTGTTGTATTATTTGTCGATGTTACATTTTGTTTGTAAGTAATTCCGTTTTCCGCAAGAGATGTAAGAAAATTATGAAATTAAAAGAATTCTTTACCTCTCAGCAGCACACTGTTGCATAATATTTCTGCAGAATGGCACAATAAGACAATGTGAGTACAATGTGACAGACAATGTGTTATACTCACAGAATAATGGAGCTTTTTGAATTTACATCAGCATTTAAACCAAATTGTAAATCTAAGTGTATTTCTGTTTTGAATTCCCAGCACATTCAGAGAAACAGTGGCTTCAAATGGTGACAAAGGATGGTGCTTATCTACTCCACATTTCAAAGTGGCATATTAGCAAGAAATTGAACCTGTCTATTATACAAGGGAGGCAGTGCAATGATACACCGCAGCATCACCAAGGTGATATTACATAACCGTGTTTTATCATTTTTGAGTGTCACAAAAGGAAATTATATTCACCTTTACTGTATTTATTATCCAGTGCGCCAGGGAAGATGAGAGGAAAGTTGGAAATTATGTTGGCCTGTTACAGACCGTATAAAGTGTAAAACAACAATTCTAGTTTAAAGATACAGAAATAAAGGTTGATTATTTATGTTGGTTAATACACATGTTTCATTCACACGTGAATAATAATATGTAACAAGGAAGTTGTTACATAGTTTCAGTTGTTTGCTTTCTGAAGTGGTATACCTCTATCTTTGTCCTACTTGACTTACAGTTTTTCTTTACTGTGGATGGGTCCGAAATTCTGACAGTGTTTCTATTATTAGGGTCATGCCAGGTTACAAGCTTGTATACAGAAACCATATGCAAACAGTCTACTTATGATGAAAACAACTGCATCAATATGGGTGAGTTCTCTTTGGATAAGCACAAAAATGAACACGTCAATATTGCTTCTGCAGCTCTCCAAAACTGGCTTTTTTGCTGATAGCTATGAATGTGCAATATATTGCACATCATGCTTATCATGCTGTGGACACTGGCTTTAAGTGGCACAAACTGTTGCATACTCTTTTAACTTACAGATGTTGTTCTAGTAAATGGAAGTGTAATGAATAAGATTTTTTTTTTTAAATAAAAAATAAATAAAAAAGATGCTAATAAATTGCCAGGAGTGACATTTCTTCATGATGTCAAAAATGCTATAGCTTGAAATAAAACTAGATATCCCTTCCTTTCAGGTGCACAGATCAAGGACAAGTACATCATCAACATAACAGCTCCAAACAAAGGCTGTTTGAACTGTAATAATCCAGTAAAAAGGCCTGATAAGAAAATTGATCTCAGTACCTCAGTCATATCAGACTCTTGGGAAAGAGAACAAGTCAACCCTGCCCAAGCAGTGTAAGTCTTCCATGAATTTATTAAAGGAATAGTTTGAAATTTTGGGAAGAAATTTTGGGAAATATGTGTGGGAGATTATTGTTTTTGTCCCTGACAAATAAATAAAATAAATTTTCTTTTTCCAATAGTGCGATGAGAGGATTAATACTACTGTGGAGCTAGTTTAGCATGAAGATTAGAAGCAGGGTGAACAGCTAGCTTGGTTCTGTCCAAAGTTTAAAAATCTGTTGTCCAACCCCTCTAATGCTCACTAATTAACATCTTTTTTTGTTTGATTGTTTGAACAGAAATCCAAAAATAGTGACAATTTCCTTGAAACCTCACAGATTCGACAAGACTGACTGTTTACCGCCCAAGACTCACTGCCCTGCCACTGTTGTTCACCAAGATAGTTTCAGCATTGGTTACAGCACGAAACTCCCTTTAACCGGGAGCTTTTTTCATATAAATGTCCTTTACCTTCATCTTTTAAAACTGGTGTCTGTGGTGAATTTCCCGCTCTGGCTAGCCGGTAGCGATGCGATAACGTTTTTAGTTAAGATTGGTTTTCCATAGCAATGTTATGTGTTACACAATGAAAGACTACATACAGTAGAATGATATTATTCAGAATCTTGGCATAACTGTATC
Source organism: Hollardia meadi (assembly GCA_037974645.1). NCBI lineage: Eukaryota > Metazoa > Chordata > Actinopteri > Tetraodontiformes > Triacanthodidae > Hollardia > Hollardia meadi. Next base: position 11,063,729 of record JBBPCS010000238.1, read on the forward strand.
TATGAGGGTAAGATTGGCTAATTTCGCTGGCTGTTTAGTGCAGGTGTCAAAAAGAGCTGCATAATGAACACAAAACACAGAGAATAAGATTCAAAACTCGAAATTTCACAATACAGTCAGACACAAAGGTAGGCTAACGTAATGCTTTTCATTTTGCCAGATACTGGTAGATTAATTATGCATGATTAGCCGACGTTTTATTAGCATTCATTTAGCATAGCCATCCCTGACCCTATCATTAACTATTTTGTAATATATCGCTCCTTTGCCTCTTTATATGGGCATTTGTCTTTCGTGCGTACTTTATAGATTTCTGATCATGAATGATTGACAGATGACAAATGAGTGGTGACAGTGACTGATAATGACAGGTACGCTATCGCCCAGAATGCTCCTTTTCCCGCGATTCCCATCGATTGTGTAAATTCATTAATTCACCTCTTCATCATGAGAGGTGCTGTTAAGCAGATCTTTTAACTTTAGACAGGCTAGTTGTTTTCACCTACCAGAGATGTTATAAGAGAGGAGCTGGAGCATGAAGGTGATGAGCTTACCTTAGCTCAAAGACGTAGGGGCAAAGTTTTTTGTCACAACCTGCTCATCCTTTTATATTTCCGGTTTCCTGAACCGAAGCCAGACTGCTAAAACTGAAACACATTCTGCCAATAAAAGTCATTACCAACTAGATCTGGTGGTGTGTTGTGCTGCAATTGGGTCCTTCCATTACCCGTTACATTTTTATAGGACTATACTACATACGTATAAAATACCACTCTCACGTATGTGCGTTAATTGGTCAACTACTAGGACTTTGCCCCTTCTAACAGCCTTTGAGCTAATGCTATGGTCTTCATCAAACTCAAACTATTCCGTTAAACAATAAAATTAAAACAGGGAGAATGTTTTAGGTGATTTAAATGCTATTAAATATTATATATTCAGGTTTTGACCTATAAAAATGCATGCAAAACCTTTTTTTTTTTTGAAGTAATGATTACAGAGTTGCACAAATGATACCTCATGTATGAGGCATGAATATTCTTCCATGTGTCAACAGTAAAGTGATGAACAAAATATCCGACCTTGCCACCTCCATCAACGTGTCTTCAGTTGAGTTGACTGTGGGAAATGGAATAAAGGGTGTCTTAGTGAGAGAAACAGAGCCGGAGGACATACATGAAGTCTCTTTTGGTTATGCATCTCCAAATGACAGCATAAATGTGGGTGCATTACTTTTATTTGACCTTCATGCATGTGCTATATCAACAGAATAACAGAATTAAATTCTCATTCAGAATAACAGCAGACATATGTTTTGGATGTGATGATTATCTCAGCCACCTGCTAACTTGAGATTGGACTATTTAAAATTTGAGGATATGGTAGGCCACCCGTCTCCATCCGTTCGTCTCTCATTTGGAAACCACTTGTTTTTGTTCAAAATTTTGGGAAACACTATTTAATTTTTTTTTTTCCAAGAGTGAGATGAAAGGATCAAAAGTCATCTTATGTGTGTGCATAAGGTATGGAGCTAGAATCAGGAAGTGCTTAGCCTAGCCTAGCATCAAGACTGGTGGCGCAGAGTGACTGTCAGTGACAATGTTGCGAACATTGACTATATTAAGAGTTATGCCTACCAAAAGTTCTGAAGTATTGGCCTGCTAGTTAATGTGTCATGTTTGTTTACACAAAAATGACTGAGACTGCAGTAATGCTAGCAACTCTGTGATGCTGTAGCACAGCAGTTACTTTGCTAATGTTTACCATCTTAGTTTAGTGTGTAAGTATGCTAACATTTGCTATTTAGCACTAAAGACAAATAGGACTCGCTAAAAACTTGGTATTTCACCCGGATGGGCGTTGTTTTGCAGGACATAGATTGCACACATCAATGAGCTCCATGAGCGCACGCTGTTTTCATATAATTTGTACATTTGGTCTCACATCTAGGCCTATATGTAAGTATAGCTATGCTATAGAGAGGCAAATAATTAAGTCCATCTACTGAAGATGTAAAATTTTACTTGCTTGCAGAGTAATTTCCTACAACCCCAATTCCAAGTCAACAACAACAACTGAATGTAATGATTTGCAAACCCTTTATAACCTAAATGTAATTGAAAACAGTACAAAGACAAGATATTTAATGTTCAACCTGATAAACTTTTTTTTTTTTTTCATATACGCTCATTCTGAATTTGATCCCTGCAACTCGTGTCTAAAAAATTGGAACAGGAGCATGTTTACCATTGTGTTACATCAACTTTTCTTCAAACAACACTCAGAAAGCATTTGGGAAGAGAGGACACTAATTGTTAAAGTTTGGAAAGTGTCTGGGAAAATTCTGTCCCATTCTTGCTTGATATGACTTCAGTTGCTCAACAGTCTGAGGCCTCCGTTGTTGTATTCTGCGCTTCATAACGCGCCACACATTTTCAGTGGGGGACAGGCCTGGACTGCAGGCTGCAGTCAGTCCATCTCAGATGAGCTCAGGCCCGGAGAAGTCAGCAGCATTTCTGGATGTTGTTGATATATGGCTTGTACTTTGCATGGTAGAGTCTTAACTTACATTTGTAGATGCAGCGACAAACTCTGTTTACTGACAATATACTGTATATATACTGTATAATACTGACAAGATTCTCTGAATCTTTTGATGATATTATGGCCTGTAGATGTTGAAATCCCCAAATTTCCCGCGATGAGAACTTGTGCGTTGAGGACTATTTGCCCACGCAGTTTTTCACAAAGTGGTGAACCTCTCCCCATCCTTGCTTGTGAAGGACTGAGCCTTTTG
>JBBPCS010000238.1:11074180-11103131 GCA_037974645.1 Hollardia meadi
CACACACACACACACACACACACACACACACACACACACACACACACACACACACACACACACACTCCTCTCTCTGTGCCTCACACAGTACACGGTGTATGCAAACAGGAAGACAAACACCACCCGAGGCCCTTTAGTAGGTGTTAGTATTCCGGAGATACCATAGTTTGGCACGATATTGGACTAATATTAGTCTTTTAGGACATGTTAGATATTATTCATGGCAAATGTGATGAAAAGCAGTCTGAAATCTTTACAGTTTTAGGAAGTAGGAAGTCGTTTTTTTTTGTTGATCCATTTTGTATGCAAAGGCAAACTGTATCCAGGTTCCTCTGGTGCATCACTCGGCCTTAAAGAGACGCTTAACAAATGTGATTAGTCACGGTTTCAATGGCAAGGCTCATATTAGTGAGTCATTAAGGTCTAAATGCTTTTACAGAGGCATTTCCACTCTGACACGAAAACAGTTCTGAGGTAAGCACTGAATGCTTTTAGTTTTATGAGCATGGAAATGAAAAATATTTTTAAAAATATTGCTTCAACACAAGATATTGGTTATAAAGCAGCCGATAACTGATATTCATGCTGGCATCTCTCTGAGACTGTAGGCTACTTGCAAAATGCTAACGTCAGCATGCTAAAATGCTCACATGCTGATGTTAAACAGGTGTAATGTTTTCTTGTTCACCGTCTTATTTTAATGGGAGAGCATGCAAAAAAAATTGCTAACTGGAGCTACACAGAAAGGGAAAACTGAAAGCTGACAGGAATATTATTAGTTTTGCAGGTGTTTGGCCATTAATCAAAGATTGGACAAATTGGACCAAATAAAATTTTGACCAGATAATGGCGCTAGATAAAATGTTAACGGTATCACTTAAGTTCTGACAGTGCATGCTGAAGGAGGGCATGAATGTCTTTACTAAATTTTCATGGCAAACCATCTTTATGTTGCCGAGACAATTTACCCAAAACAAAATGATGATTCAGCCTCTGGGGACCCTGACTGTCAGTACGAAAATTCATAGCCATCCGCAGTTGTTAAAATATTTCAATGTGGACCAGAGTGGTGGTCACACACATACAGCACACTGTTACTTCCCCACCTGAGGCCCTTTACTAGGTGTGATCCAACTTAAGGCACTCATGTACTTGTGACAGCGTGTGAAATGTTCCAGTGAAAGTGGCTGAACCTGCTCAGGCTATCGGCAGCCTCCTGTAAGGCCTATCTGATGGGCTGGCAGTTGCCTGATGAGAAGAAGACCAAGACATGGAGGGTAGGAGGGTCACATACATACACTTTGACTGGCAGCTTTTCTCTCTCTCAGTTTATGTAGATGATAAAAGCTTTAAACATACAGGATCATAATGTTTTTCTCAAAGTTTTTAGGAGATGGATATAGGTCACAGGAGTTGTGTCTTTTCATTATGGCAGTAATGACCTACACTACTTAGATGTGGCGTGTTTTCATTTAAATATGGGGTCACAGTCGAGCAATATTTAGTCCATGAAGGACAAATTATTTTGGCACTTTGGAAGATTCCAGTCTCTGCTAATGAAGCAATAAAAATGTCTGTAAATTAACATTAGATACAAGAACAATGCACTTGAGTACTTGGTCCCCCTATAAAATGTAGTATGTCACCCATACGTATACTTTCATGCCTTTATCAAATGTAAATACCAAGAAAAATACAATTTGTCTCTGTATTTTTGTATGTTTCAGCCAATTTACTACAAACTACAAGTACTTTATATTTATCTTAACCATTTTTCAACTAAGTGTTTTTGATTTTTCAATTTCTCTTCTCGGGGGGGGGGGGTGTCGGTGGTGAGATAGTTGATGGTGAGCAAAGATTGGTTTTCCAGAGAGGAAGGGGGGAGCTACCATAGGGACAGAGTAGGTTTCAGACAACAGGCTACAGCAACTACAAGTATGTTGGAGCGTTTGGTGTCATAAGCACGTCCACAGCGTTTGTGTAATTACTCTCACTGCCAAAGGGGGGAGACAGATGTTCTGCACCTTTTAAACTTAAACTGTGTGCACACCAATGTGGACAACTGAGGACAAACAAGCATGGATGCGAGTGCAAATGTTTACATCTGTGTATGAACAGTATGTATTTGTATGTACAGTATGGAACATGTATAAAATGGAGATCAGCTGAAGGCAAATCAGCTGCAAATGGCATGAGCCGTACTTTAATATAAACATGTTCTATGTTCTGCATTAACGCTGTGAAGGCAATAAAACGAATGCGATGCAGCTGCAGATAGTAACAGGTGGAATGTAACTAATTACATAGTACAATTTACTCAAGTACTATTCTCAAGTATTTTTTTATTTTATGCTATTTCATACTTTATACTCCACAAAATTTTGGAAACCAATATTATACTTTTTGCTCCAACTACATTTGTTTGAGTTGCAGACTCGAATTATGAAAACCAAATAGAAGTCAACTAAATTATGATGCATTATCATTGATTAAGCTAAATAAAGTAGCTTCATTAACTCCACCTATACCATCTGCAACATTAGTGATGCCCACACATTAATGCATCACTAGTTATAATCCTATAATGCGTATGTTTACTTACTTAGATACATGAAGTATATTTTGATGATAACACTCGTGTATTTTTACATAGGACCAGCATATCATTTTTTACACTGTAGCATTACTACTTTTACTTGAGTAAAAGATCAGACTACTTCTTCCACCACTTAATGTATTAGAATATACCAGACTGAAAAAAATATTTTGCACCAAGAGTAAAGAAAAAAAGTGTTTTTGTATCAAAATGCATTCCGTATCTAGAATTTGTATAAAAACACATATGAACGAATGAAATGCGTGATCATATAATTATTATTCTACATCTATTTTTTTAAATTGATCTCACAGTATTTCCTCATGTTGCCAGGTGTTAGAGAATCAGGTTAAATGGTGACTGATGCAGACAGTAGAGGGCGCTCTAAACTGCTGCAATGTATGGGTTAGAACTGAGGAGAGCTTTTTTTAGGGTTAGTTTTACTTTCAGCAGCCATCAATACCGCACAAACAGATGAGTGAAAACATGTTATTGGCAAGAAGAGAAAATAAAATTCATATTAATCACAAATGAGTCTAAAGTAAATGCTGTTTTGAAGCATCATCAGAATTCTAATGAAGGAAAATACCAGGAAATTCAAACTGTATGCAAAATTTAAAATAATATAACCAAATCACATTAGTCCACTTTGCTACTTAGAGGGCTGTTTTCGAGACTTCTGGTGACAAATTATATTTTAACGCTTTGAAAGAAATGATATTAGAAAACCAAACAGTCCATCAGATTTGCCCCAAATAAAGGCAGTAATTAAATTCCAGACGGCGCAGATAGGGTCTTAATTTGAAATAATAGCCCTGCTCATAATATCTGTGCGGGCGCGCTTAATTAAAGTCGACCCCTGCTTTGTTCGTATGCTGTAATGAAGCTCAACACAAACCCCAGTGTAATTCAAGTTTTGGGAGGAGGAAGAGGAGGGAGAGGAGGAGGAGGAGAAGGGGGGGGGGGGGGGGGGCGGGGGGGGGTTATTATACTATTGTCCGCCCCTTAATCCGGTTGGCTCAGAGACTGCCCGCAGGCCAATTTGTAAGTGGTTTGCAGAGCTGCCAATCAAAGCAGACATCCTCTCTTCAGGCTGTGGCTATGAAACATCTCAGTTGCTGTGTGGAGAGATTTGACGGAGGGACACTCCTGTGCATGGACCATCACTGCGCTGCAATCCACTGCCTGCTCACACATACACACACGCATGTAATGCCTCGGTGAAATCTGGATGTACACGCTGGAGAAGGCACGCATGTGAATTCTTTTAGTTTTGCATGTCTGGAGAGGAGGAACTAGTCGCCGGGTCCGCGGCTGTTTGTCTTTTCTTATCGCTTCTCCCCCCTATGTCACTCTAATTAATCGGAGGCATGTGGAATCGCACCAGGATTAGGAATCGCTTCCCAATAGTGTGCCTGCTGTTGACGTTATGGACGGAGGTGAGGACGCTCTTGTTTTATTCCCACATAATATTTTTTATCCTGCTGCACACAAAAAATAAAAAAAATAAATGTTTAAAACGAGCAATGTCAAAAGTTGGTGGGCGTGGGCAGATGCATTTGCTCTCCGGCATTGCATATTCGCATCACATTAATCGATTAATGAATTACGTAGCCGTCAATTGTGGAGCATGTGATCATGACACCATGACAAGATTGAAGTCTGAGGAATTGATACAGGCTACTCTCCATTTTGGTGCTCAGAGCCCTGTGCGTTTCTTTCTTTCTTTTTTTTGTGGAGAGGGGGGCAGAATTAGGCCGGAACCGAGAAGTTGGAAGTTGCATTGCATCAATTGGCTGCTGCAGCGGTTCATTTTGGCCGTCTGAGATCGTCTACAACCCCAGCCTGTGAACTGTTCACGTGCTCCACTCATGATGCCGCAAATAATTTTGGCAAATCCACCAAATCTCCTGAAGCTTTGTAATAATTCTAATTGAGAGGCGGGCACCGCTTGGACACTTGTCCCCTTTTTACGCACCAATTTTTAGCAACCCAAACCACGCTGCAGCCTGTTAATATAGGCCTGTATATATAATTTTGGTATTTTTTAAATGTTGTTCCTAGGTGTCCCAGTCAACCGGCTATTTCGAGCTGCAGCTGATCTCCGTGGAGAATGTAAACGGCGAGTTGGCGGACGGCGAGTGCTGCGACGGCTCCAGGAACTCCCAGGACCTGCGCTGCACTCGAGACGAGTGCGACACTTACTTCAAAGTGTGCCTGAAGGAGTACCAGATGGAGGTCGCCACCACCGGCACCTGCACGTTCGGAACTGGATCTACGCAAGTTCTCGGTGGAAATATGCTTTCTTTTAAGAGCGCGAAGAACAACCCGAACAAAGTCGACGAAGCTGGCAAAATCTTGATCCCCTTCCAGTTCGCCTGGCCGGTGAGTGTCATATCTTGCTCCAATTAAGGCTGCAAGAGTGTTTCTGCGCACCTTATTAGCAGGAGAGAGCATAACAGCTAGAATGTGGGCAATTTAATGTAATTTTTTTTTTTGTTGATCTGTGCACTGTGCACATGCCCGAGGGAGCACATCATAAAACCATTTATGAACGGTTTGCATACATCCAGTATATTACTGCAGCACTGATTTGGATAAATGTTCCCACTTTTAGAATAAGGTCCAAATGTTTTTTTTTCCTGTCATGTCAAACTTCTGTAGGGCTTCAATTAACATTTTTTTTTAATTAAACTGCTGATCATTTTATCAATTAATCATTTGGTCTATTAAACACCAGATGTCAAACATCTTAGTCTATCAATATCTTAGTCATCAAATGTCTTGTTTTGTTTGACCAACAGTCCAAAACCAACAAAAAACATGAACATCAAATGGAACAGCAATGTTTTGGGAGTTTTGCTTTAAAAAAGTAAATGATTAAAGTAGTCACAGATTAATTTTCTTATTGATTAATTGAAAGATCATTGCAGTTCTAATTGCAACCAATGCAGAAAGCTCTAGGGTGGATGGCTTGTAAGGAGAAGTTGGAATTTTATCCAAACTGCAGCCTATTGGATCACATTACTGTCAAGTTTGCTGCAAGTCTTTACCGATTGGTTTAGGTTTTGGATCACATGTATCTGCCTTTGCAGAGAAGCGAGACCTCCCATTGAATGGGGGTTCTTAGCAGCCTCCTGTCCTTATGAGAACTGACACACATCACAGTTGAACGATTGTAGAGGGTCCGATTGCAGCTACAGTGGTTGATGGTGTCATCTGGGTCATCTTTTAAAGTTGCCCTGATATATATATATATTGTTCCAGTCCTCCAAGCTTGCACCTGCCAAGGCCATGATAGGGTAATTAGACTGGGGGGGGGGGGTGCTTTGATATGTAGACCCTGGAGGGGGAACTCTCATATGGAGAAGCGGTTGTGACAAAACTGTTAACTTTAGGACTTGACATTTAGCTGACTCACGAGGATGTTCAGGACCATATAATGGTTACTATCCATCAAGTGGAATGTTTCTGTTTTTTTTAAACTTCAACTTTTAGGATTTGTCCACAGTGCTCCCTACTGCCGGTTTGGTTGAATGCACATGGGGAAATACCCGGCAAATAAAAGTAATTTTGATGTTTGTGTTTTGTATGTCTACAGAATAGAAACAAGTTTGAAAGCACTGAACGTCAGTGAGATATCTGACTTTCACTTTGATGCAAGGCAATATTAAACTCTGGTGTGATGCACGAGTACGGCATGTACTGTATCTGGAGGTGCAGCCTGGCTACATGTGTTAGATGGATGCTCCAATTAACTCTATTACAATGATGAATGAGTGACATTATGCTGTGGAGAGTGAAATATGTGTTCAGCTGAAGTGAGCGACGCCTCCGGGCTGTGGTTCGGTGCATACTGCTGGCTGGTTTTGACACCTCTACCCCCCTTCTGCACCCCACAGCTTCCTCTCCTGCTGTGGGTGCCAGGTGGCCTCTGGTGGCCCCTCCAGGGCAATTAAGCTCGTCTGACTGCGATGAGTGATAGCTCATGGATTAGGCACAAGAATTAAGGTGTGCATGCAGTAAAAGAAATCTTGAGCACTAATCCTGCAGCACAGAAGACGGTTTCAGTTGGTTGACTCGCGACGGACCTCTAGCTCCAGTTCCTATCGAGTTTGAGTGAATCTTTTGTTAACTGATCTGGACTGTGTAATGTAGTAGTGCTTTTAGAAATTGAGCTGTCGTTATATTGCTTCATGTTTTAATTCACATTTCAATGTGGTGGTGTTATGGTGGGCCAAAGGCTGTAATGTAGTATTTTGCTTTGTTTTTAGAAGTAGAGCTGAAATTATTAGTCGATGGGCAGCAAAAGTAATAATTTCTCATTATAAGTAATTTAAAGTAAGAAAAATGCCCTTCAGTTTTTATTCCCACCTCTAGTTGTAACAGTTTGCTGCTTTTCTTTATTTAATGTGATAGTAAACTGGATATTTTTTTGTGTTTTGAACTGTTGGTCAGACGAAATGGGACATTTAAAGATGTCATTGGCTCTTAGAACTTGTGATGTAATCCAAATAACCAAATGATTATTGAAAAAAACTTCGTTAAAGTTTGACAACGCTAGATTTCCAGGTCCAACTGATTGGCAGCTGTGTGTAGTCGTACTGTTCTCCTTAAAGCTTCGCATGTTTTTGTGGTCTCTTGTGATGAAGGCATCACATGTTTGATCCAGGTTTGGCCTTTGTGTATTTTTCAGGGTTTCTCACAGCACTTTATAGCAGAGGCGGTCTGCCTTTAGTGAATTAACAGCCGCCTTTTGCATCGTTTTTAAGCTCCAGGGGAAAATGTCGAAGGTGTGATTTCACACGATAAAGGCCAGATATTTAATTAGGGAGGCTGTTGCTTCGACCATGGTGTAGGAAGGTTGGGTTAGGAGCAACCACCTGGGCTAATCAGTTTTCTGGGTCCAACCCTGGCTTTATCTTGAATCCAAACGTATATAAAACATCACACATCTAACAATCATCACACTCGTAGTCTCTTATTTGTCTCATTGACTGACACCTCGAGGCAGAGGTGAAGAGGGCTATTCTGGTGTGTTGTCTCTCTGCTAAGTGGCCCGGGCTGATAACGGTGCACTATTCCAGTGCCAGATGTCACAACAAGCCTGCGGGGTCACTTGCTGTGGTGTTGTCGCTTTCCTCACTGAAGAAACAAAGATGCAGTGTACTATTGGCTGTGTCATCTGGCCAACTGCCCATTTTAAGCCCCATGGAAACCAATGAGGGTAGGACTCCTGAACGCAGCATCCGGAGCAAACTGATATAATCGAAGAATTATTTTTACTTAAGGTTCCAAATGCTGCATCTCTTCTAACTCCTCACATGTCAATGTGAACAGAATAAAGCTGTGTGGCTTTGCCTTTTTCCTGATCTGGGCTACATGTGGTCCACAATCGCACATTTAGGCATTCTGGATATATGCAGTTAGCATGACACGGTCTTAGCTGTGCACGTATTTAAATTAGTCAGGTTGGAAGTTTAAGAAATATTTCAGTTCAGTCAATGCGTGAAGATGCCTATAATCACTAAAATGTTCACAAACTTTGGTAAAACTGTAGCCTCTAAAGTGTACAAAGACCTTTTTCATCTCGGTGTTTCTCCAAGATTGATGCAGTTGTATTGAATATATTTTTCTACAAACTGTTGATTTTCAAATTGACCTTGAAATCCTTTTGACGATGCCTTTATAATTTTCTGAATTGGCCAATTCTCAAAGTGCCCTTTTCATCTTCCAGTCTAGTGTAGTGCAGTCGTGCTCTAACAGTAAAAAGCATGCTGCATTTCTGGGAAAGGCTTCTTCTTTTGTGAAGACTCTGTGATGGAGACATCATTGCCTCTGCTTTTCTCGGCGCAGTTATCATCACACCAGTATGATGCAGTGGCTAATGGCTGATTTTACTCAGATTGCATGATGCTTATCTATTCTTTGGAAGTGTTCCAGTGATTGTCCAGCTCTGGCTTATGTTGCCAGCATGCCAGTAAACAGACTGACTATTGATGCTGCTTCCACCTTTGAGCCCAGCCTACACTCAGTGTTTCCCTACACGTTTGCAATTCAAAGTAAATGCACACTGCTTCTGCTTTCTCAGTTTTATGGGTTTTTAAGTCTTTTGTTATGGTGTCACTGTATTTTCAATAAACTTTTGAAACTGAGGTAATTTGTTTTGCAGCAGTTTTAAACCTGAGTATTTAGGATTGGCTGATGTTGGCAAATGTGTTTACTATATTGCATTTTCAATTAAAAAAAAAAAAAAAAAAAATACCCTCATGCTTTTGTCTACTTACTTATTAACAAGACTTTGGGACATACTACTTCATCATAACATTGTGTCTTGAACTTTGACCCTCCTGCTCATACATCTGTTGCAGTCCGTATATTAATGTATTAAGTATACACATAAATGACAAAAAAAATGTGCTGTCATCTGTTATTACAGCTAGTGTCATCTATCTGTACTCTCTGAGCGGTTTAGTTGATGTGATGCGTCTTCTGCTGCGCCGAGGATTGTGGGTCAGAACAGCTAAAACAGCATGCTAGTTTGCATATTGCAAAATGCGACCTGATGCGTTAGGACATCCTGGTATTTTCCGGCATACTGCATTTGACATACTATACTAAATCTTTTCCAGGCATACTAAATAGTATGGTAGTATGGATATTGGAACGCAAGGTAAGGGTCTACAGCTATGCTAGCAGGCCAGTGAGGCTATATCTGTGCACAGCGTTGTTTGCTTAATTTTCACCTAGTCCCGCCCCACTGTGCTAAGATCGGCTAGTACTAGTTGTTCTGCCAGAACCGTTGACTTCAAACCCTTTAACAGCCACACAATGAAGGTGTGTCTGATGATACCAGCTGTCTTCTAAACACCATGCTTACACTTTAGTCATTGCTGCTTTTACATATACTAGAATGTGATGTACTTTCTGGCAGAAAGCCGTTAGGAAGTAGTATAAAGAGAGAGACCCAAAGTACATGTAGGAGTTCATGTGAAAGAATGGGACATACAAAGGACTCTCAGTGGCGAGATTGGGTTTGTGTCGTTCGTTAACCTATTTTTAGATCTACTCTTGGTTGACCTATTTTTTTCTCTTTAAAAAAAAAAACACTACCTATTTTCAGTCTTCAGTTGCAGTTTAGTTAGATTTAGGGCAACCAAACTACTTGGCCAAGTTTACGAAAAAGTTGATGGTTTGGGTTAAAACAGACCCTTTTGCGCTTGTGTAGAGGCAACGAGTATTGCACCGTAAGGTTGGACTAGGTGAACTGTCTGTGGGGGGGAAAAAATAATGCGTGTTGCTTTTTAGCTAAATGCTAACATCAGCATGTTAACATGTTCCCAAAGACGGTACTAACATGCTGGTGTTTAGCAAGTATGTTCACCATCTTTGTTTAGCACTGTTAGCAGTAGCTTACTAGCAGAAGAGCAGTACAGCTGAGCCTGATGAGAATGTCATTTGTTTTTAACATTAGCATGGCTGTAAAAATAAGCCAGCACCTCTAAAGCTCACAAATTAATACGTTTTTTCCCGCTGGATGGCAACACCAGTGACAACACGACTGCCCGCAGTTACTATTCATCAAGAAATAGTGACGGCACATATAACTCCACCTTAAACCACAATAGAGTTCTCTTTCAAATTAAACAATTAAATGTACTTATTGGCATGCTAAGCTGGCTAATCCTGGCCCCAGCTCTATAGCTAACGCACAAAAGATGAGACATGGTGCCAATCTTGTTATCTAACTCTCCGAAAACCCCCCCGTAAGAAACGGCAATAAGGTGCAAGTTATCGGACGGTGTCAGTAGTATGTGTGCGACACTGCACCTCAATGAAATTAACAACGTGGTCCAGCAGTCAGCTGAGCAAGATGAGGCCTTGTTTGGCCTGATTGAGTTTCCATTTTGTTGTGCTGTGTGAGCACTTTAGGAGAGCAAGGGAGGTAGAGAGACGCGTCTTACTTCCATTTGATCTCTAATGAAATTGCCGGTGAAATTTCTCTCTCTCCTTCTCCCTCCCCCAGCTACATCAGCCGGACGTCCGTCTGGTGTGAGCCTGCCTGTAACTGTATCTGCTCCGACCTTGGATATGTATCAGACCTCCCTCGGCTAGTAAATAGATGCATGTAGTTAGACGTGTGCCACCAGACTCATCAGGAATCTTAATGCTTTACACAGGCTTGTACAGTTGAATTAGAATTTGATGTAGGGTTGTTTTAACAGACCGTCAAGACAATTTAAGCCTCCATAGCCCCAGTGTCTGGAGTTTATAATCAAGGGATAAAATGTGTGTACCAAGTTGGTTTGTTTAGTCTGCTGCTCATGCGCTCCCTTGGTGTGCTGCGAGTCTCAAAAGGCTCATCATCTCAAAAGTGGGAGGGACCGGACGATCTCGTTCGCATTTTAAATCACGTTTATCTGCACAGACCTGCTGAGGATTGCTTTTCTTGGAACAAACCCAAACTATTTGAATGGCTTTGAGCTTGCTGCTCTGGCCATGTGTATGTCCAATATACAGTGTTTTTTGAGCTACTGTAAAGAGTCATCTGCATAGAGAGGCAAAGTCCCTACTCTGTACAGTAGTTGATGGTGAAAGACAAATCATTTTTTGATCCCATTTGAGTTGTGCCATGAATTACACATATGATGTTTGTCGATTTAAGTCGCATCTTGTTATAAAACTGTTGAAGTCATGTAAACTGTCATGTAAGTGATGTTGTCTTGTTTAACACTCACCGAAACCTGTGAACGAAACCTCGTAGAGCCGGCCCGCATGCTATCTCGCTAACAGAACCTCCTTTCTTATAGCAGCAGCTGTCAACATGGCCAGACTTAGAGTGATTTTCACCTCTTTTAATACTTTATCTGTACGGAGATGAAGGCCATGTTGGTGTTGGTATATTGTGCAAGAAAAGAAATGTAGTTCACTGAGCGGTTTCACCCAAAACTAAATGATACTTTACTAGAGAAAAAACTTCATACGTGTAATTCATGGCACAATTGAAATGGGATTAAAAATGTATGTGTTTTCACCGGCATTGACTACCATTCATATTTTTTCTGAAATAAGGACACCAGAAGGGGTGGGACTTCGCCTCTCTGCCTCTTCCTTCAAGTCAAGTACAAATACTTGACTGACTTGTAAGTCAAGATCAGTTGTTGTTTTCTTGGCTGAAGTGGATTTTGAAACAAAGGAAGATATTTTAATTGTAATTGTTTATTTCAGCATGCTTGACTGGCTCGTATGATGAGTTGTTGAGTGATGTCTGAAGGCGGGGCTAAAAATCTGCTATCATGACCTCCTCCTGGCTGCATCTCACTTCCTCCCCGATCTTTCTTACTTTAACATAATGAATGCTATAAATGGGCATAACAGAGCACACTTTCAAACAGCCCCTTTCTTAAGACTTTCATGGCGTTGCACTTGGTTGTTAAATTTTTATTTCTGGTTGTCTTCCACACCAACACTTGCAGTTCAAGCTGATGAGAAACAATCTGAGCTACATATGTGGTAAAAATCTTGGGCTGTCCCCTTAAAGTCCTTAGTGACTTTGCATTTTGTCAGTTTTTCAGCTGTAAACTTTACAAACCAAGTCTCAAAATAACCACAGACCACAAAACCAACTCTGATGGAAGCGGAAAAGGGTGATAGAAACGGAGGGCAGCATGACACTGGACAATGTGAGTCAGGGCGACTCCAGTCTGTTGGCTGCTCTGACGCGCTCTGCTCCGTTGATGACTGAGAGTCATGTAAGCTGACATTGATTGGGAGTCGAATCTTTGTATCGAAAAGCCGACTCCAATTCAACTGATAAAAGTCAGGTACAGCCCTGGAACAGTCATGGCTGGGACACTTAAACATACACTGTAGAGCTAAATATTAGTAATAAGTAGGATTCAAACACTTTGACCCTGTACATGTACTGTATGTCTTTGCTGTGTGAGACCACGTTAAGCTTTATTCCGGACGCACACACACAGAACCAAAGGCCACAGCAGGCTGTCATGGTTAGCCTCACCTGATGCGGAGCTTGTCAGAGCTGTTGCTAGGAGACGGCTACATAGGCCTCTAGTAAACAATTATCTTTTCATCCAGCGGCCCCTCCCCCCATCCTTCCTCTTCTGGTCCCAGGGCTGCTGCAGTGGAAATCCACTTAGACGAGTCTCACCTGTGAGTCAGCTCAGGTTTGTATTGATTGTGCAATTAAGGCAGAAGTGATGGCTTTTTTTTAAGAACCCCCTTCCCCTTTTCTTTCTAAAAGGGGGTGCTTAGGGTCTGCCACTTGGATTTCAAGGTTGTGTTTACACATGTACAAAGATTTAAGTGTACAATCTCACCACATCATCCTTGTATGTGCTACAAAGGGTTTTTTTTGCTGTATAATAAGTTCTAGTTTTCTTTAGCTTATTTTTAACATTTAGACAAATGTTCACATTCAAGGATATATTTTTCTGATCTGCTGACAAACTGCTCTGTAAAATATTAAACATGCTAGAATTTATCCGGCAACAAGTAAGCATTCCCTTTTGTGTATGTGGCAGCGCAGCTGCTATAGTAAAAGCTCTCCAGCTGTGTCACCAAGGATAGAGGTGTATCTGCCCTTTATCAGTTAAACTTCAGTTTAGAACGAACATGTCTCTCTGCAAGCTGTAAAGAAGCATTTGTGTGGTCCCTAATGGTCCATTTATGGTGTGTTGTGGGAATACATATTCCTGAGTTTTCATTAAGTGGATGATTTAAGGTCTAGCCTGCTCCTCCGGCTTGATTCAAAAACCTGATGCTTCAGTCACAAAGGTAAAATCATGAAATCTGTCTGTACTTTTCGAAACGTACACTTCTGTTCATGATAGTCATCATGCATCTGGCTTAAAACGCATACTTTTTTGAAGTTGAACTTATTTATTTTAAAGCTGCACTGATGGGTTGAAGTTCCTTAAATTACCTTTCTAACTAGATGCTGTCATATTACTTATTTATTTTGTATTATTTGTGGTTCTCTGCGTCAGATTTTGTCTTCTTAATCCCTAAGGAAATCCACATTGACATGCAGGGTACCGCTCACAACATGCGACTAGTGTCCATCTTGCTATCATTTCATAACTGCAAGTGCTCAGAGTAATGCACTTAATTCAATTTAACATGCATCCCAAAAAAACTTCTGCCTTTACTGACATTTACAGTTGTATGTTGCATTGTGCCTGGTGTAAAACTTTGACGGTCACAGAATCAGCATGCAAAGTCATGCGTTATGCTCTTTCTTGGAAGCATCAATAATTAAAAGGGATTTTAAAACTGTGAGCTTGTTCTGTTTCATCTTCACCGTTGTGTAAAGTATGTGTCTCTCTTCTCACTGCTTCACCCTAACTACTGCTTTAACCCTATGCCTATCCCCCAGACACTGCATATTTTGTGTCTTAGATATCTTACATACTGTTGCCTGTCATCAGAGTTTGTCAGATATCTGCATTGTTGCGTTGCTCATCAACAAAGATGCAGTGTCGTGTTGAGTGTGTGATCTGGACAGCTGCCCTGTGGAAACTCCATCTGACTCTTGACTACATTCTTAATATTAAATGGATATGTGTTATGGTGTCAGGGAGGAGGCAGCAGGGATTTCCTCTGAGGACATTTTTTATTTTTATTTTTTTCATTCTGTGATTTTACAAAGCTACATGTGGGTACTTTTAGGTTCCAAAAAATAAAAGGTAGTTTTCCTTTTCAGTGATTCAGGGAGATCGTAATGTTTGTTTATGTCTTTTTATACTTTTGACTTTATGAGATGATTTTGACTTTTTGTGTTGCTATATGTATTAGCTATTTCCATGGCTTTCTACTACTTCTGGACATATTTCTGCCAGAGTGAAAATGCACCAGTTTCTCTGGTCCTGTCCTCATTACCTAGTTAACTTGTAAAGCTGCCAGTCCAAACTTAATCCAGAGAAGTTCACTCGTATCAACAGCTGTCCTAAGGTTAGCTGTGTACAAAGTCAACCATTGCAGAACCAGGATTTCTTACCCCTTAATTCCACCACGCGGTTTTGGTCCGTCCTCTACAAAGCTTCAGACCCCACTAGAGGCGCATTTTGTCTGCCCACTTTTGTTTATTTGCTTAGATTTAGTTGATTTAGTTGTTTTTTTCTTTGATTTTTGTGTTTTTGTCATGGGTAAATAGGCTATGTAGTTAAATTGTTTTATGTCTGTTTTAATGTGATATACGATTGGGAATCTGCACATGGCGTTTTATTTTGAAAAATGACCGGCTTCTCTATGCCATTCCCGTGTCTGACTTCCTGTCTGGCTCGATCTGCTCTGTGCAGCTTGACATGGCTTCCGTCCAAAACAGAATCGGTGCATATTCTTCACAGAGCCGTGTGGAATCACATGCGTTGTCGCGATCAGCTCCGGTGGCTGTGTTACGGCGAGAACGCGGTGCAGACGTGCCTGTTGGAATTGGAATTTTAGTGTTGGTCTCTCGTTAGCTTGCAGCTTACCAGTCTGTCATAATGATGGGTGACTGGAAGGCAGTGGTCATCACTGCTGGACAAATTACCAGCAAGGTGCTATTACGACAGGATGATCGTTAAATTTAAATTGTAGTCATGGCTTGTTGGCGTCCATCATGTCTCTTCCCTCTGCATGCTACCAACTAAGTATTCAAAAGCAAAATGGATGAGATGCATCCTGTGGTCACGTTGTATGAAAATACACTTATTATTCTTGTTGAGGTTGGTGCCTCACTGCAAACCACTGTGAGCAGTCCATGTCAAGTGGCCTCTTTGTTTTTGAATGTGTAAGCCAACATTCAAATAGTTAATGGGCTGTCATGGAAATAGAAAAGCATTGCACCTTCAACAGGATCATAAGGGCTTTGTGTAGAGATGATAGGCAGACATTTTGTCCATGATAAATATACAGTATATTGTAATTATTTCACAAAATTGTGAGCTATAGTAGTTTAGATTGTTGAATGGTTGTTGTACAGTAGTCAAGCCCACAATGTGACAACCAAGTTCCAAAGGGGAACATATTCCCGCTTTTAATGAGGAAAAACTACCTGAAGCAGGTTGTGAGATGTGGTATTCCTATGGGTACATAAATATGCTGGCCTGAGTACCGTCTTGTGGGTCTGCACTCGTGACACTTGAGGAAAGCTTCACAGTACTTTCATGTCTGCAGTATCTGAGGCCAGAATGATGCTGTTGTGTTTTTAAATCAGACAGCTACTGTGCCTATAACTGGAACTGTAGATCTTTTCCTACTGTGCACATACAGGGTTTTTGTGGCTCCCAATACTCCCAATGACCATAACATTTTATGTTATGGTCATTGGGAGTATTTTCTTCCCTTTATTAATACATATCACTCCCACCACTTAAAACAATCAATAACATAATCAGAGATTTTTAGACCAAAGCACTGGTAAAACTTCTGACCTGTTTGCTCGCTCTGTTTAGGAGGAAACGCTGTACTTTATTTCTCCAGAAACAACAGAATTGCTGTGTTTGTAGTGCAATAGGCTACTATGAAAATAGCCCATTAACATCTTCATCAGTGTGTCCACACAGCTGAAAACTGCTGACAACACAGTGGGGTCAGCTGAAATGGCAGCTGTAGATTGAGAAGTGCAGACTTTAAAGGCACTGCTGTAGATTTGTCTTGGTGACATCAATAAATCATCACCCTATTAATTGCCACATAGTAATATTGTCTCCAGTCCTGTGTTAACTAGACTGAGAAGACTGAAAGTCTCCACAACGTAATTTCAGTTCTGCATGCTGTGGTCTGATGGGACCTGTGCTCATGTCCTTACAGCACAACAGAAAATTGCTGAATCTTTGTTCTTTGAATATGAGAAAAATGAGTTGAAACATCAGTTTTAGCCTCCAATAAACGACTCAAAGTATTGCTGAAGCAAATGTGAGTTGTGTGTGTTTCTGTTGTCTCTCTGCATTGATTGGTCTGTTTGAATACACCGTATGTGCATATTGCTGTTGCCCACTGCACCCCTGCCTCTTGTTAAATGCATGTTGTGCAGGTGCTAGGGGCTCCTTGTGGGGGTAATTAAAGCATGTCATTACATGGGCAGTTAAATTGTCACTGTACTGTTGAACCTGTTTGAAATGATAATGGCACTCGGCTGGAGGCGGTGCTGTATTGCTCTCCAGTCAGGCGCCCTGTTGCTTTGGATCAGGAATTAGCCTGTTAATGTTCCTGAAGCATGTCTATTGCTGTTGCAGCTTTTGGCTGACTTGAGGAAAATTAACACCTGAGGAAGTAACTGACGAGGAATTGAGCTTCAACCTGATTGTCACATGGTTTTTTTGGCACACATGACTATGAAGATATAAGACTTGTAAAACAATTGTTGATTTCCAGCCTTGAGTATTTTTCGAGTGGTCTTTGAGCTGAGCTGCTGCTAAAGTTACCTCAGCTCGTTTCTCTGAAAAGATCCAAACATCTGATGACTAAAATACCTAATCTGGTGAAAAGATTTGTTCGTCAAAACGCTGCTTTGATTTAATACATCAGTTATAAATTGAGTTGTGGTCTATTTGTTCCACCAGCGCTGCTTTTCTGTGATTATATTTCATTTCTACCTACTATTTGCTTTATTGTTTTTTATGGCTTTACAGAGCTATTTTCTATTTGTGATTTGTCAAATGTGACTCTGACTGGCACCCTTTTTCACTTAAAAGAAAAGAAGTGAAAGAAAAGTTTTAAATAAATAAATAAATAAATACATTCTTTCCAAATGGAGCTATTCAAATCATCTGGTGAAAATTCCTGTATTTTATATCGCAGAAAAGAGAAAAAATATTGCCACTTTTTTCAATATCAAACAGCCCTAGTTTACATGCAATTTTTCTTAAGAGTCCATTTTATTTATTGTTTTGCTCATGTGGTTTATTTTTATTTGTTTGATTTATTTAGGATATTTTAGTTGTTTTTTTTTCATGTTCCAATTCTAATGTCTGAATATTCATAAGAATTATCATCACTTTATGTAAGGGTGTACTTGCATTATTATGCTATTATATTATCACTATATCAGTGGCATAAAATGGTCTTAAAATGACAATATCATTTATCTCAATTGTGGGACAATATACTGACAAAAGTATTTATCGTGACAGGTTTTGATACAAGAGTAAGCCATCCTTCATTTAAGGCATGTAAAATGTTTCCAGTTAAAGCATTCAGCTTGGCTTAGTGCATTAGTAATACATGACTCAACCTTTGTTTTAGCAGTATCACATCTCTAACCACCATGTAGCCTTCAGTCTGTTTTTGAATAAGATGTCTAATCTGACTTATTTGTGGTTTGTATGTGAAGTCAATTAGCTTTCCTATTCAAATGTGCACGTGTTGTTTTTTTTTTGACGTGTTGCATAGTCTTGGAACATGCCGGTTAATTAGTGCCAGGAGGGGAGGGGTTTGTTGTATTGGAAGTGCATGGGTAATGACCCTGTTGGCATAGTAGCAGTATGCTCAATGGGCCGTGTGTGTGTGCGCACAGCCAGCATACACCAGCCAGCCAAATGCCTTGCCTTCAGTGCGACATCTCTTGGCACTCGACTCTGGCAGGCAGAACTCACAGCCCCCCATCTCTCTACCCAGCAGAGATATGACTGTTAATACAGTCTGTAACCTGCTTTCTCAACCACACATGTAATTGTAGTAGTGTCAATGGATTTTGTCTTGTAACGTCATTGGTCAGTGGTGCTTGTCTTGTCTGCAGGGTTTCATTCAAAATAAACACCAAAGATATTGATACAGGTTTGCGTACTTATTCTCTCAGGTTGAAGATGTAAAAAGATTAGCTGACAAGAAATTAATTGAAGTCTTTCAATTAAACAAAGACGTACAAACTTTCAGTTGTTTCAGCGTTTTAGGATTACATTTCAGGTTTCATGTTGTTCAAATTTCTTGTAATCTTGTACCAGGATAAACCCCTAGAGTATCATCTTGTTTCAAAGAGCTCTCATATCAATATAAAATTAATATTTTGGGGGTTTGGACTGTTCAATTTGAAGATGTCATTTTTTTTGACATTTTAAATAATAAACAGAATAGAAAAGTATACAACAGATTAATTGATTTAATTGTTAAATGCAGGCTCTGTCTTGCTACAAGGGCATCAAGGGTCACTGAGAAGTTGATGTGGGGTGTGTTAATAAGGAAACTCGCCTTGCATCTCTCAGAGGTGCTAGATGCTTGGATGGGTCGTCTTTGTCTGTGATTCTATGATGGAACTTGAACTCAACCCAAGGAGGCAATATTATTTAAAAGTAAAAATATTTGTCAAATGGTATCAAAACACAATATTTTGGCATTACTTATTTGTCTGGAAGTGAATTTTGGTCTTGTGGCTGTCCACTTTTGTCTACCCAGAAAAGCAAAGTACAGACATGTTTGGTATGGATGTCAAAAAGGGTGCATTTCTCTGCCCTCCAACAAGATTTTTGCCACTGGAGGTCT
Source organism: Hollardia meadi (assembly GCA_037974645.1). NCBI lineage: Eukaryota > Metazoa > Chordata > Actinopteri > Tetraodontiformes > Triacanthodidae > Hollardia > Hollardia meadi. The sequence goes on from JBBPCS010000238.1 coordinate 11,093,259, forward strand.
TGACTCTGAACAGATTGAGGAACTAGACCAAGACACATTTGCATTTGAGTCCACTCTTCAAGCAGAATTTTTACTCTTGACTGGAAGAAGCTGCTCCTCTGACCCCTAAGCAAACCCATACAAGCTCCTCTTCCATTGGAAACCTCTTGTTGTCCTAGAGGGTGTCTAGAGTAGCAAATTATTTCACTTCTAGTTAGTTTTAATGAGTTGATTAACATACTTCTATGGGACCATCTTTTATTATTTCTCATATTGAGACAGCTATTCATTAGTGCCCAGTATGGCTTCTTGAGCCCCACTGTTATTCATCCATATTTTTACCAGTTATTCCAAAGATTGATGTCCGAAGACGGTAGAAGATGCATCACATGCTGTTGTGCCCACTGTCGTTCCTATTCAGCAGAAATGGCGTAGCTCGATGCTCTTGCTAGAATAGTGTAGACTCAGCCCTAGTAAAACCAAAAGCTGGGATTGACATCACAGATTAATGAAGATTACATGCAGCGATTAGTGACCATGGGATGAATCGTGATGACCTCATGTCCCATCAGAAGGCAATAAATCAGGAGATGTCAGTGGAACTCCCTGTGGACAAGTTGGGAACAGGGGGGTGGACATTCAGGTCACCTCTCAATGACATGAGAACAGAAATAGCTCAAGGTTTCAGACGGGGATTACATAGCTGTGAGTTTTATACTTATTGCAAGAAAGGTGTCACAAAAAAACAAAACACTCCTAGGTATATAATTGTCAAAGCTCAATCAGCATTTGAGGTCCTGACTTTCTCCAAAAGGCAGGAATGAGTCAATCAAACCTCACATCTACAATGCAGACACGCACCCCACCACTGATACTGAATTGTTGGCAGACCGAGATCTTGCATGGGATTACACACCAGTGCTGGATCTCACATTCTCAGTATTCTTCTAATGCAAATATGCGCATCGCCCCACTTGCAATGGGCTGACCCTGCTTTTGAAAAAGAAGTGTGCAGATCCCATGCTTAGTGACCCCAACCTGCCCCAGCTTCCACTTCCCACTGCCACCTCGCTCTGTTCCCTTTCCCTTTTTATTTCAATGACCACCTTCCACTCACCCATCCACCCCTTATCTGGCGTGGGAAACTACACCTGTGGCTCTCCCCAGACATCAGCACCACATCCTCTGCCTGCACCAAAATGCCCTTTTCTGGTGACCCAGATGACTCTACCTGAATTCATTGAAATGATTAGGTTTGGTTCATTTTGTGCCATGCGATGCAGAGATGGCACTTCAGTGTTACATAAGTTTGTGCAAGCACAGATTCACTGAGTACATGACACACAAACTTATCCAATTTTTTTTTTTTCTTCACCGTGTCCCCCTTCTTGACTTGAAAACTAGGATTTCTCTAAGTAAATCCTCTAATCCATTAGGGGAAGGGCTGGGTAGGGTTTTGGAGATTTGACTGACAGAGGATTCTTCGTGGACTCAGATGAAGTATTTCACTCAAATGTAGTTGACATGTTTGTTTTGAGTTGAGAAAAAGGGCAGATTCATGAAATTTGTGTATTTTCTGAGTTCTATCACAGTTGGCTAAGATCATGACTCATGCTAGAACCACTGGCAGCTTTTTTGACTTTGCCCATGCAACTGTCCTGCTCAGTTTGCACACATGCTGACACTAATTGTCCTCGTGCTGACTGTGTCTCTTCATGGACAATGGTTTTGATTGGGATGGGGGTGAGTTATGGTGTTGGGACAAGGGTCTTTGTTCAGTAGCCTTTCCCCCTTCCCTCCCCCACTCCTCCCCTTTATCCCCCTGCCCATCCATCTATCTTGTTCCAACCATTTGGGCAGCTGTCACTTAATCCAGCTAATCACAGACTGGGATGGTCTGTGGGAAACCAGACAAGTCCGTGGCTTTGCTCAACCCCAACATTCACTGACTCAGGGAACTATTTACCCAAACATTTACAACATGTAGGCATGCAAGCAAGCCTGGATTTTGGGTAAACCCAAAAGGTGGAGGTCACAATATGGCCACCTGTTCTTTCTTTGATCTTTGATTCTGCCTCATTACAAGATTTGTCTGCAACACTTGCATGGTCTCATGATACAAACAGGCGTAAGGATCTCCTGCAACTAATGATTGCATCGCCACTCATAGTTCCTCTTGCATGCACTGGCATATGTACACACCCACCCACTTGCTCCGACTGGGGCAGCTAGCCCACCCTTTTGTGGTAGGGGGAGGGGGAATGGGTGGAAAGGTCAGAAGCCGAGCTACATTTCGTGGGATGATCCACGTTCATGTCAAATAATCCATCTTTGAGGCCGCATCTGTTGTGCGTCTGAGGTTGGACGGGTTGACAGAGCTTCTGGCAACAGCAGCACGAGCATTGCCCTTCGGCCCAGACTCACTCCTTCCGTACTCCGCTCCTCTAACTACAGCTTTCTTTCTCAACTATCTCCCCTGCCCCTGCTTAGATTTGGCCTCTCATGTCCCACCGGTAGCTACAGTCGCTCACAGCTGTACCCCCCTGTGCCCAAACTCTGACCCAAGCCCTTTAGCTCACCCCTATCCCTTCATCTTCTATCCCCTTCTCTTGTCACCCGTGGTCTTTCACAATAACACTCCCCTCCCCTTCCTCCCACCACCACCCACAGCCAGACAAGCTTACTTAATCCCACAGCCCCGCTGTAACCAGCCTACCAGCTTGTTGGTCCCCCAGATCAACAACACAGTCAGACACACACACACATTTTCCAACCCCCCCCCCAATCGTGATTTCTCTTTCCCGTTTCATTGAAGCAACTACACGTCCCTCAAATACTTGCCTTATGCTTTTTATTGTACCACCCCTCAGACTAACATCCTATCAGTGACATTACAGTAGTGGTCACAGCAGTCACACTGTGGCTTCTACAACTGTCACTGGTGGTGACGTAATGACTGTTATTTAGGTCAGCTGGTCGCCTAGCAGTGTGCCCTGCAGCACACCAGCTAGATTACTCCATGTGTTGCTGGTTAGCTTGGTTAGTTTCCATGTGTGTGGGTGTGTGCGTGTGTTTGCTCATGTTTTACTCAAACCAGTGTCAGCTGTGCAGGATGCTCAGGATTTTGTGCCATCATTGCAAATTATTTTATATTGTCCCTTTTTTTTTTTTTTGGACATTCAATTAAAAAAATATATAAAACAGAAAAAGCAGTAAAATCTCACATTTGACAAATGGCAAAATGGCCATTTTAGCTTGATATGTGCCTTAAAATATTAATAATATCAACCTTGTATTTGATTAACTTGATTAACTTAGCACAGGTTAAAGCATGTTCCTAGATGCTCCACTACTGTTATACTAGTCAACTGTAAACCATAACATAGTGTACAACAAGATAATCCCCTTAGCTGCTGATTTGCCTCACTGTCTGGCAACCAAGGACAAAGCTAGGCAGATTTTGTCTCACACAAGCTAATATTGGCAAAGTGACCTTCTTAATGGACATCATACCTGCTGAGGCTTTATTTTTCCTGAAAACATGGTGGAAGACCCCCTGCCTTTCTTAATACTTCTTTTTTAAGTAATAAATACCTAAATAAATAGATCTGGATACTTAAACATCAGTCTCAAAGTAATAAAAACCTAATATATAAATCTGAAACTGAACATCCAATTCAAGTATTTGATATATATAGAATTGATCAAACTAACCCTAATAAAATCTAGGTCGGATTTTTATTGTATAGAGCTATTATTTTCCCTCAGTCAGTTATTCCTGTTGAGAAGTTGGCGAGTGGGGGCTGCACAGCCATCGTGTTTTGGATTATTTCACCCACAACTCCCTTCTCACAACAGCAGGTGAGCTGCGTGTGGAGGAGGCTTGTGGCTAATGATGTAGCCTCTATCAAAACCAGCGTGGTACCAAATGACATTGCAGCAGTCAGGTACGCTTAATGCTTAAAACAACGGCACAATTAGGCCCCCATTAAACAGGAGAGGTGAGGTCATACCAAAATCAGTTAATTTACAGGGATGTGATATCAGAGAACGTCTGTCTCTCTTTGCAGAGCATGCACGACTGTCTGTAGACGAGAGAGGTAGAGTAAGGAGAGAATGTCCACTAGTTAATCAATCACAAGAGCAAAACATTTACTTAGATACTGTAGCTGCCTGCCATTGACATACGATAAAGATGGATGATACGTCTCCACTGTACAAAAGTGAAGCCAAAATATCCCAGATACGAGCCACGGTATCGAGTTCCTGCCCATACACCGGCCTGCCCATTCGTGAGCAGGGCTCAGCTGTCAATCATGACGTTTCACCCCATTTTTCTAGCATTAAATAAGTTATTAAAACCAAACTGATCAGAAAAACGAACACTTGAACAAGATAATAAGAGCTACCTAAAATGACAGAAACCATCTTTGGGAAAAATTTATTTGAGGTGTTATTTGAGTTTTTAGTTTGTCCCATGTCATACCTGAAATCATTGAGGAGGAGGGGTTTATAACCTTTATTGCAGCCCACCACCAGGGGGTGATCGAGATGTTTTGGCTTCCCTTTTTGGGAGCTCTCATGTCATCCATTACAGTAATTGACTCATTTTAATTGCTGTAATTTTACAGTAGTCTCATAGCCAGATGAGTCTTGACAATCTTAACAGAGAAAGCAGCTATGTGCCAGTAAGAAACGACACCACAGAGGAACGAACTACATTCTTACACTTTGGCAAATAGTTGCTTCTTCTCCATGTTGATACATTTTCAGTTAACTTGCACCTTCACCATGACTATCTTTGTGTATCTGTGGCCTTTTCCTCAGTTGAACTCCATGGTGCATCTCAATGCTGCGGCTTCAATGCCTTTGTTTCCAGGATTTTTTGTATCACAGCTGCAAAGCTACGCTGATGAGCCAACGGGTGCATGCAGGTTCATACAATCACATTGCATACTGAGCCAGAAGACAGTTAGTACAGCTTAGTTTACTGTTCCCTTGCGTTCCCTTTCTTTCCACATCTCAGACCTACAGCTTCTCTCGGCTTCGTCTTAATGTTTCTTTTTATCTCCGATTCGTTTGGTTTCATTGGCAGCGTAACTCAAGCGCTCCTCCAGGCAACGGAGCCAAGTTGCACACAAGACTCTGTAGTAGCAATGGAATTGATTTTTGCATCGTGTGTGTGTGTGTGTGTGTGTGCGCGTGCGTGCGAGCTGAGGCTTGTAAAAGAGTTGCATGCCTGTGGCTTAAATGATCATCCACATAATTATATTATGAACTCATTGTGCTTATCAGCAATGTTCACTTCTCAGTAAATTTGGGAACAAAATAGCAGAGGTCCTCTTTTAAATGTTCCCTGTTGTAGCTGGGAGTAGATAAGGCATCGTAAATTTTGTCAGGTATGCAAAAAAAAAAACATGTGAACAGTTTTACACTCTGAGGATGCCTTTGTCTTGGAAATTGTATACAGTACATTCTGTTTTACATTTGGACCAGTGAGATGTTAAAGTTGAGTTTCTGTAACATTATCATGCTCAGATCACATGAAATTAAAATGCTGGAATGTCAGCGAGTTACAGTTTTCATGTCATCCCTACCATGTTCACTCTTTAGACATGATTTACTGATTTGATTCCCACAGAGTGTGATTTTGTCTGCTCATGTTGTTGTAGAAAGGTTTAGTGACACTGATGGACAGCCGTCTGATTGCTCATTTCAGCTTACGGTGTTAGAAATGAGCGAACACTTAATGCCTCGTGTTGGGCACATGAATGCGAGAGATGTTATTTTGTTCAAATTTATCCTGACTTTATCTTTTTTTTTTCTCCTTTCCCTCCAGCGGACGTACACGTTGATCGTTGAGGCCTGGGACTGGGACAACGGCACACGCAACCGTAAGTGTAAACTTCACAGCACGTATCAATCGATAACCTGTTACTGATCGAGTTAAATGTTACTGATCGAGTTAAATGTTGGCAGTATTAAAGAAATTTTAGGAAGATTTCTAAATGCAGGTCAAGCCATTTAATGGCACTGACTGTATGGTGTTTGTTTTCAGTTTGAACTCATTCCATTCATCAATTAATCAGTGACACTTCTGATAATCTTTTTTCTTTGTCATTTTTCAAACACAAATGCTAAACATTCACTGATGGCTGCTTCTGGTCATTTAATGGGTTTTTTTGTTTTGTTTTGATGGTCAACTGGATATCTTTATCTGAGGCTTTTAACTGTTTGTCAGACATAACAATTTTCATATGTCAGTATGGAAAATAATTTATCATAAGCATAAATGTTCCAATAACCCTAGTTCAAATATGAAGTTGAAAACGCACATTACGTATTCCTGTTCACATCTTTAAATCAATTAACCTGTTTTGTGGTTTCATGTTTCATGTCCCAAACGGAAGCTTCATTGACTTTCTGCTTTAACACTATACGGTTAAAGGAATGTTGTAGTTAACACTGTAGACCCCCAAGACGATTCATATAGCCTATAAGCCTCCATTCTTCTTGTCTGTGTTGGCTTTGGTGGTCAGTTCTGACCAGCTGTATCCTGTTTTCCTTTGGTTATGTCCGCTGGGTGGACTCCTGTACAATCCCTTTTTCCCGTCTGAGCAGTAGTCCAGTCTGGGAGGAAGAGGACCCATTGAGGACTATAATGTCTGTATGTGTGGATGTGGCTTTGATCTGTGGAGACGGTGGCATTTTTCATGAGTCCCTAATACATTTCTGTGCATGCAAGTGTGTACAGGACTGCGTTTTTATGTCCATACCGTCCTCTCCAGTCTAAACTCCCTCCTCATTTATATGAGGTGCTTGCATCCTGTTTTGTCCATAACATCAAATGCACTTCCACTTGTGAATGCAGACAATGGAGAAGAAATAGATTTTGACATCATAGTGCTTTGATTAGACTGTGTAGTCTCTGCTGCTACATGGTGGCCTCCAGTAATTGTGTACATTTACAGTAATTACTTCTGACATTTCTGATGGATGTAAGGCCTAAATGTTGCTTGAGAAACGGCCCAATTGATTTTTTGCCAGCTGCTCTCACTGATGACTCAGCCAAATTGCTTTAAGTAGCAAAATAGGTGCTTTCCGGTGTAAGGATACAAGACACTGCCGTGAGGTCACAGACATCAGCTGACTTCAACCTTAATGTCACGGGTTCAACAAACACAAACGTCTGGAACAAGTGCTCCTTTGAACCTCTGTGGAAGATCACAAGGAAGTCTGCTCATGGCGACAAACCTCTGTGGGGTCACAGTGAGTTGCAGCGGTGATTGCAGCCTTCGCCCAGCCAGTGGACCAGGGAGGTCTCACTCATCGCTCCAATCTGATGTTTCATTTGTAGAAATCAGAGCTTGGTTTTCAGAGTTCATGATCAAAGAAAGAATTGTCTTTTTTCTTTTTTGACCAGAGAGAATTGTTTTGGTTTAGTTTTAGCATCTTTTTGATTTTATATCCTCCTCAACTCTAGATCTAACACAGATGTTGAGTTTGTGTTCCGACTTCCGAGCGTGAAGTTTTATGAGTTCCCAAAAATATCCCCCCTAAAATATCTCACTTCATCCTGGTTTACACAACTGCTCATATCTTGTTCCTGAACAGCATTTGCCTTGCACAGTGAAGATCATTATCATGTTCAGGCACTGAAGATGTGAATTTTAGTTTCCACGAAACAATTTCACATGTTGACTTTTATTGTATATTGATCTTGTTAAGCAGATCTGGTATTGACGGGACCATGCATTAAATAGTTTCTTCATGAATTCCATTACAAAAATTCAGTGTTTTTGCGATCAGTTTTATTCATTGCAGAGTTTTAATGCAACAGCAATCTCTGTCCTCTTCTTACATTATTATGACTGAAGCTGCTCAATTAGTCAATTAATTGATTAGTCAAGCGAAAGGAAATTAGTTGCCAACTACTTAGATAATCGATTAATTGTATCAGTCATTTTTAAAGTAAAAACATTTGCAGGTTCCAACATCTTAAATGTAAAAATGATCAGCTTTTCTTTGTGAATGAAGAGTCTTTGGAGGTTTTGGACTATTCGTTGGACAAGAAAAGCAAACTGAAGACATCACATTTTGTCGACTTAACAATTAATCTGCAGATTAATTGATACTGAAAATAATTGTTAGTGGCAGCCCTAATAATGACACTAATGAGTTCCATGCAATGAAAAGACACCACTGGTCTTTGATTGGGAATTAGAATCGGTAGAGAAAAAGCAGAACTATTCAGCGTGTTCAAGAGTGTGGTTTTAGTTGAATGGGTTCGGTATGAATTACTATTTAACTGTAACTGATCGCAAAACCCACAGTTCAGATCGTATCACGGTTTTTGGGTCACAGATCGGATCATTTTTCAGTTCCCGCCCACAGCTCTATCTGATTGGTTACACATCCCGAATAATAGTCTATAAAGACTGAAGGCTGCTGTGTTTGACAGACAGAGAGAGACTGGAGCTGTGAGTCAAAGCGAAGGCAGCAGCAACTTCCGAAGTTGTAATGAATATCACAATCTCATGATCTACTTCTATGATGACCAGCATGCCCAGGTTCCCAGTTACACCACTGAAAATGCCCGAAGTCACAGCCAACTGGATTTCACTCGACAGAGGCGAAACTGACTGCTGTTAAATAAGTCGCTCATCGCGCTTCAGAGTAAAACACGGCACGCGACTGTCTTCTCGATCTTTTCACTGCAGCTCTGCATCGAGATTTAAGAAATTCTTACTTTAAAAAGTAACAGCAGCTGATTGGGCTGTTGCTGGATTGAGTGACAAGTTTAAATGCCTTAAGACAAGGCTGTGGGTGTTTCCCCTTTGCTCTTGTCTGCAGGGCTGTGTGTTGTGGCATTTTATGCTCCCCTGCAGTCATGTAACTTACAGGCATGGCATTTTATTTCATAGTAATGCAGACAGTTATCTCGCTGGTATGGTTTTCAGTTAACTCAAGTGGCACTGAAGACTGGAAGTCCACCAATCTCCCTCCGCTCAAAGTCAAAACAGGAATCCGCATGCTCAGATCCTGCCACATCTTGATGTTTTAAATATTAAGCCTATTGTCAAAAATGTATGTGTGAGTCTTGATTCTAGCCAAGAACCATTTTACAGTAGGTGGCTTCTACAATGAAACCACCAAACACTGACAGAAAAGGGAACATCTGACTGAAGACGGTGTAGCTGTTGGACCATATCCTGAAAGATTAGTCCTAATCTGCAGATCAGACGGTGCAGATTGACATGGAGCTGGATCAGGTTGTTTCATCGCCATAGTTAAATTGCATGTCTGTTTTATGTGGTGGACAATTTTTCACCATTGCGTCTAGCCTGTCCCAATTATCTTTCTCTGGGTTTTACAGTTAACTTGGTTAACTAGTGAGAATAATTGAAATGAAGGAAAGAAAGTGATGAAGAAAATGTCAATGACATGACAGTGTGTATTCATAAGACACTGGAACTTGTTCTTTGGCCTGAGTCAGCACCAGCCTCATGTCTGGTCCTACGTAAGAGCCCACCAGAGTGTTGGTCTGTCACTGTGATTCCTTTCCTCCAGCATCACGTCCTCCAGTGTGCCTCTCTTCCCTTCCCCCTGTGTTCTCAGGAAAGGCAGCCGGCTGTTTTCCTTGTGTTTATCGAGCAGGAAGTGAAGTGGACTGGACGGCCGGCCCCAGTGTTTAGACACCGATGTAGCAGAGCCCGGCTTGGGCCCGGAGCCCATTGTTCTCTATCTGGCAACTACCGGGGGTTATTTCTGTTTTTGTTGCTTAATTCTGTCTGACATTGTGTCAGTCCCCAGCAGAGGAAGGTGTGTGTGTGTGTGTGTGTGTGTGTGTGTGTGTGTGTGTGTGTGTGTGTGTGTGTGTGTGTGTGTGTGTGT
>JBBPCS010000238.1:11103231-11133387 GCA_037974645.1 Hollardia meadi
GTGTGTGTGTGTGTGTGTGTGTGTGTGTGTGTGTGTGTGTGTGTGTGTGTGTGTGTGTGTGTGTGTGTGTTTTCCCTGCTTATTCACTTCACAATATCTGTAGTGCATTGCAGCCATGAAGCAAAGGAAATCACAGACCCCCTATTTCCATAGAGATTGTTTGCCAGGTTCGATCCTACTGTGATAAAGATTGCTTTCTTTCTGGAAGCTGGCGCTGCACCGAGCCAGACAGAGACAAACGCATTTAATGTGAGTGTTGCTGTGCTACAGGCTAAATGGTAGCAACCTCCCAACATGACAGTGCACATACAGAAAGCTCAGAGGTGCTGATGATGTGTGCCATCACCAGAAAATGGAACAATTTGCAGACAATAAATTTCAATTGCATACTTAAAATTCATTGGATACTTTGTACACACACACACACACACACACACACACACTATGATGTCAAAGTCTGCTGAATAAGAATTCCCTGCTTTATCTTGAGAGTGACTTGACATCAGGATATTCCACATCATTGCCCGATGCCTTTGAAAGAACACGTTTTTTATCCCCTTCCTACATGTTTGGTCCCATTTGACTGTTTTGGACCTTTTGAGGAACGATTTTAAAAAAGCGAGTCAAGCGGATTAATTGCATTTAGCTGAATGTTAACTTGTAGAGTTGTGTTCTTGAACAGATGTGGATTAGTGTCCAGATCCTGCTTTATCTCATTTTGATTTCAGATTTCAGAAACAGGTTGTGCACACAGCATTGACATATCATCACAGTTGCTCATTTACACATCCAGCGGATACGGATTGACATTATCATTAATTTGGAGTTGTGTTTCAGTCCAGCTCCTGTTTGTATTTTGATAACTTTGATTCTTGTTTCAGATGGGGAGGAGCTGCTGATTGAACGCAGCATTCACACTGGTATGATCAACCCTGCTGACCCCTGGCAGACCATCCGGCACGACGGGCCGGTGGCTCGCCTCATCTATCGCATCCGAGTGCGATGTGACGAGCACTACTACAGCAGCAAGTGCAATAAGCTGTGTGTTCCTCGTGACGACTACTTTGGCCACTATCGCTGCGAGCCTTCGGGGGCCCAGGTGTGCCTGGATGGCTGGATGGGCCCAGACTGCAGGACAGGTGAGCTGCCAATGCCTCGGAAAATGGTACCCACAGTAATTTGATGTTATCCTGTTCCTATTAACTCCATCCCACAGTGCACCGAGCAGCCTTAAGCATCATTTTACAGGCATTTTTCACCATTATCTCCCATGATTCTGTAGATTGATTATTCAATTTTGATAATTGGATAATTGTCATTTCTCAAGCCAAACTTTTGCTGATTCTAGCTTCTCAAATGGGAAGATTCACTGCTTTTCAGTGTTTTCTCTGCTGCGAGTTTTGGACTGTTGGTGACTCTTTTTGTCAATTAAAAAATTTTGCAATTAATTGAACCATCAATTAGTTGATCATAAGTTGCAGCCTTACTTTTCAACTCTATAGTGTGCGAAGTGCTCAGGTTATTTACTGTAAATATAAATTATGTTATTAAAACCTTGAATTAAACATTTAATTTAATGCGCAGCACTCATTAGTTGTCATTAGACATTAGAGGTTTTTGTATGTATTTCGTCTCGACTAAAAGTGGTTGAAAACCTTGGTGCAATCGCACCGTTTGCTGCCTGCATGTGTCAAAATGTAGCAGCGTTGGGGTCGTGCCTGTGGGTGGTGTTGGAGAGACGGGTGGGGGCTTAATAAATCACCCATCTGACCTTAGAAGACGAAGGGTGAAAAGAGGAGGGGAGAGGAGAGGGGCTGGGTTGTTTTTAAGAGGGGGTAGTGTTGTACATGCAGGCTATAAAGTTGTCCCTTCCTTGCCCCCCAACCCTCGTCAGGGTGCCATGAATTCTCGCATCTTGTTGCACTTGTTAGAAAGATGGCAAACAAACGAGCTTCTCCTCCCACCTTTCCTTTCACCGCCTCCCTTCTCATCTCCCACTTCTCTCTGGTCCTCTATCTTACAGAAAAATGTCTTTTTGTGGGAAGAAATGTAATGACACAAGTCTCCCAATGGAAAATAAATAAAATGTTTCTCTCTGTCTTCTTGCTTTTTCTCAGCGATCTGCAAGCAAGGCTGCAACCTGTTACATGGCACCTGCTTTGTCCCAGGGGAATGCAAGTAAGATGAGCATGAGTATTTGATTCTTTCATATACAAATTAAATGGGACAAATGGGACTGTTCTTATGATGTATTGCTACTTAGTAGGCAAGGATTGCATTTCTTTGTGTTTAGGTCCGTCATATCATTGTATATGCAGCAGAAAAGTGGTTTCTTCTCTTCTTAGACCAGTAGTCAAGCTAAATGTGTGTAGGACAAAAGAATGATGGATTTCAGATGCCAAATGCAGCCACCTTCACTTGTCGTAGCCTGTTGTTTTTTTCTTTCTTCCCTTGTGGGCATCTCTACCGCGGTTCAGAAGAAAAGGGCAACGCCGCGCCTGCCTTCTTGTATTTTTAGCCACCTGAAACCCTCCACAGAATACCAAGCCTTTCGTCAGCTCTCTGCCGCTCGGACCGAAGAAAGAGAGTTATCGGTGTGTGAATTTGACCACTGTAAACGTGCTGGGAATTGTCATATCCCCTCCCCATCCGCATTGCAGTCCTCCTTGAAGGGCAGGGGGCAGGAAAGGAAATGAATATCCCACTGTGTTATGTACATTTCCCAAAGTGGAAATGACAGTTAGATAAAGTGACGTAGAATGGCCCCATAGGTCCACATTTCCAGGATGTGCTACATCCCGTCGCATTTGTAACCCCCCCCCACCCTCCCACCTGCCAGATGGAAAGAGACACTTGCCTCCCATTATTAGGGGAAAAAAAGGGTTTGGCTTGGAGCCGAGGAATTACAGGGGATGACCGGTTTAAGGAAACTACTTGGGCTTCATCCTTATTCCACTTAGCAAACAGACAACAGTGGGAAGCACCTCACTCCTATCAAATGTCATGTCACAGTCAACGGGAAAAGTGGCATGAATAGAAGAGCCGCAGTAAAGAATCCTCCTGCAGCGGCATGAATTTAATGAAGCCTCAGGTCACAGAAAGCTGGCATTAAATCCCATGCTGTCTCATTTCATTCACTTTATTTCATCACTTTTATGGCCTTTGCCCCGCTTGCCACGGGCTTTTAAGAAACACAAAAGGCGGTACGTGCCTGTTGCTACGCAGCTGCATTGAGGTTTTTTATCGGCACACATTAGGCTTGTTCTGACAAATTTTTCAACGACTTGCTGTGTCGCAAGAATCACTTATGTAAGCGATGAAGCACATTTTCCACCACTCTGAGCGTTTGGCTTTGACACTCCAACATGTTGGAATCTATCATGCCAACACCCGTAAGGGGTTCAGAAGTAATCTTGATATCAATATGGCCAGGAATTAAACCACATTATGTCTCTTTTGATACCTTCAAGCTTAAAAAGAACTAAGCGAGTCTCCTTCTGTTCAGTTTGTGCTGTGTTGCTGTCAGACCCTCTGAAGCTAATCATATACAGTGAGAAGAAGCATGCCAAGTATCCCCCAATGCCCCTTCAGCCCCCCAGCCTGAGAATGGCAGAGATTTCTGAAGGCCTCGTCTCTTGGAGAGACAGCGGTGCCGTCTGCAGGAGACTCAAAATAGCAGTAAATTGACAAGACAGCTGGCTTGACGACACCACAGCCTCGGAATAGCCGAGCGCTGTCATGAAGCTGCAGGCGTTTGCACACATATGCTGTATACACACACACAGTCGTCTCCAGCCATGCCACCCTCGTAGCCTTCAGCCCCAGACTCCAGCCCGGGAGCACGGGAGCCGCTGGAAGTATTCTTAACCCCTCCTGCCCTGGAATGCCACCCTCCACCAAGATTAGTTGGCTAGGGGCCGTGGGACAGGTTGAGGAAAGAGCAGATACAGTATTAGGTGTGTTTCCACTGTTGGGCATCAGAGAGCTCGGTTCAGTCACTCTGTTTATCCCTTTTCACCTTGAATTCTGAATCCAGGGCCAATGGATATCTTCCAAGACGTGGTGTTTTGTGGCAGCTTCTCACTGGATTTGAAAAAGCAGGAAAATCAGCTCTCAGAAAACGGGAAACTTACTGATTGTCACACACTTCTTTACGTTCCACTGCTAAACTGAAAGTCACAAATCATGTTTTTTTTACTGTCGTCAGACTGTGTTGCTCTTGGCTATATCCACAGCAGAAGGAGGAAATTGTGCACAAAATCAATACAGCCTGATTTTATTTTATTTTTTTACCCCTTCTAGAACACACAAAATGATCAATCTGATAATACGAAACTTATTTGTCATGTTTTAAAGGTCTATATAAATTACCAGAGAGTAAAGCTGTGAGATGAATGCTATTTTTTCATAAATGAAGATGTTGTGAAGTGACGTGAACAGTTATAAATAATAAGAAAAGACATTTTAATATATCTTATGTTGAAAACCAGTGACCTTCAATTGAGACCGCAGAATATGAACACATTTGTAATGTCTTGATCACCACAGTTACACTCATCTATTATCTAGTGTTGGAGAGAGTGACTGTGTAAGAGGAAGTGCAAAGAAGGTGCCAGTTGGAATTTATGGTCATGTTTTGGCGTATGTTTCACCTGACAGGTGTAGCTACGGCTGGCAGGGCCAATTCTGTGATGAATGCATGCTCTATCCTGGATGCGTCCACGGGACCTGCAACATGCCCTGGCAGTGCAACTGCGAGAGGAACTGGGGGGGCCTGCTGTGTGATAAAGGTATGGCAAAGTTTGTTTGTTTTTTATCTCCCACACAAGAGGCTGGCCTGCTCTCATCCTGCACATTCCCTCAAGCTACAGTGTTTGATGAGTAACAAGTGAGAAAGAGGTGCAACATAAATGCCTGTTGAAAAAGCAACATATTAATGTGCAAAATACTGCAATAGTGATGCTTTTGGCTTGAAAAACCAGCTCATTGGTCCTGGGGTCTGTTGTTGAACAGTTGAAGAATGGGAACACCAGCTGGAATTGAGGCGTCTTGAAACTCGGATACATTTTTGCTACCTTAAAGTTCAGTGGAGGCATATTCAGTAAAAAAGTTTACAGTTTCAAATATGTTTTGTCACCCAAAGATGAGACATCAGAGACATTAATCATGAAGTATTTTGATAATTAAGTCATTTTCCAGCATTTCTCTGCTGAGGCTTCACAATCAAGTGGATTTGAACAAAATAAGCTCTTTCAAAAAGTTACCTTGGAAAAGTCTGCAAAGAAATGTTCTTAATTTCTGGACATTTTATAGAATAAATAAAAAAAAGAAAGTATTCTGCGGGCACTCTTAAGGCAGAGTAAGTAGAGTTAAGTTATACTAAAGCCTTTATTTAGTTGAGCATATTGGCTAAAACACCAGCTTGTAATCTCTCGCTGAGATTATTCATCAGGGCAAATATATATAATATAGTATATATCTATATACTCCATATAGACAACACACCAGAAATAAACTTTGTGACCTAAAAAAAAGGGAAACAAATGCATCAGTAGGTTCAATTAGAAGGCAGCCAAGTGTCATATCAAAGGAAAAGCCCAAATTTTGGATCTGATGATGAATTTGTCTGCACTTTGTGTTCTGTCTGTCAGACATGAATCAATTATTCAATTAATCGAGAAAATGATCATCGGAAAAACTAATATTTATATAATATTAATATAATTGTTAGCTGCAATCCTAGAGGTGATTTTTGCATAGTTTAGGCATTGTGCTGGTTTGCAAACTGGGACTAACTGTGTATTTCAAAGTGTTAACAAAGCCTGACATTAGAACATTAGATGATCTGTTGATTTTATATCTCACAGATTCATTAAAATGCGTCATAGTATTTTCGACTTCACATCATCCATCGTTTCATATGTTGCATCGTGTTCAGTTATTGCAAGAATTGGAGTGCCTTTATACGAGGTCTCTTCTCTGACTGGAGAACGGCGGCTGGATAGTTTTACTGCCTGGGAGATCTGAGCAGCAGCAGGGACACTCGATCCCCCCTCATCCCTTCGTCACTGAGGGCTCTTCGGGGGATGAGAATGGGTCCTAAGATGTCCAGTGGAGACAGATCCCTGTTCTTTTATTTACCAGCCTTCAGGGTGACCTGGCCTTAAGCCTAAAGATGGTGTGCAGGGACCAAAAAGGTGAAGTTTGTTCTGTACATGGTGGACAACAAATTTCACATAGCTAGAAGCCTACAACTGAAACAGTATTGCCAGGTCTTTACCGGTGGACCCATTTCTACCATTGCACAGTACATAGTTCTGTCATATCGCCCATCCTTAATGCAGTGCAGCAGAGTGGTTGAGAAAACAGTCTGTGCTTCCTGTCAAAGCTGACAGCTGGTGCTTTATACTGAGTGAAGATTCCTACAAGCTTCCCGGGAGCTCCCGGCACCAACAGGATAAAATGTTGAAACAAGCAAAGGGCTGTCTCACAGGCTTGATCCACTTAACAACGCCTGAAGGCACAGATGTGACTGACAGTGAGAGTTTACCCTAAAGGTTTTATACTGTATATGTATATGGAGAAGGTTGTCTTTAAGTCATGCCAGTGAACATGTCCCTTTTTAAAAAGGTGCTCATAAAGCAAAATACAATTTTGTCAGTTTTGGTCTCGAAATACAAGATTATTCTTCTCTTAGGATAGAGTTAATTAGGACGTGACCTCATGTATCCATATATGGTCTTGCCTATTAAATTACATAAAAATAATATAATAATATATACAATAATAATATGTATTATTTAGCTGATACAACAGGGCAGTCAGAACAAACATAAATGCCATATTTCCATCACTTGTTCTGGTCATCATTTCAAGTTTGACTGATGCTCTTTTAATTACATCATCACGTTGCCCCCTCTTCTGCAATAATTTAATGGCACCCAACTGTTGGTGCTACCAGCTGTTTGTATCAATGCTCCTAACTCCTAATTTTGGCGCAGTGGATGGAAATGGTGGTCATGAAACACTTGGCGCAGAATTAATGTCTCGGTGTCTCTTAATGTGCGGCTGCTTCCAGATCTGAATTACTGCGGTCGCCATCAGCCTTGTGTCAACGGAGGAACCTGCATGAACACCGAACCAGACGAGTACTACTGCGCCTGTCCACAGGGATACTCCGGCAAGACCTGTCACATAGGTGAGACGGTGTTTTTGTTCAATCACGATGGGCCTTCTGTCATGTACAGTATTTCCTCTGGGTTTTTTTTCCTCTAACAGCTTCATTCCCCTTGTTCTTTCACATTAACTAAGATTCTGATTACTGTCGGGGTAATTTGGACAGCAAAAACAGTACTGTACTGTGTAACACATAATTTCAGTCCTTTATCAAGCAAAAAAAAAATCCAAACATTTGCTGATTACAGCTTTTCAAATGTGAATATTTGCTGCTATTTATGCCATATGTGATCATAAACTGGATACGTTGAATAAAGCAAGCAATTTGAAGACATCATCTTGAGCTTTGGGAAATTGTGATGCTTATTTTTTCACAATTTGCATTTTGTGAGTAGGGAAAAAAATGGAGGATGTGTAGAATTAAAGCAATGCAAGGTGTTAAGACAACAGTAAAATGATCAAAACATTTCTGATATATAAACATACCAGCTTTACAATATATGTTGCATTGACAAAGGATGCCATATATAAGGTAATGGAAATGAAAATTGCTGCTGTTGTTTTACTTTTTTTCCTTTGACGCCACCCCCCTCGCCTCCATCAGCCGAGCATGCCTGCGTTTCCAATCCTTGCGGCAATGGTGGTACGTGCCACGAGGTTCCCGACGGCTTTGAGTGCCAGTGTCCCCCGGGCTGGGAGGGTCCAACCTGTGCCAACAGTGAGTCACTGCACCACTTTCAGTCATCTCCACATCGCTGCTTCTTTTTCCTCTCTTCTGTCTGCTTTAGAGAATTCTTCCTCCGTTTCCTGTTGAATGCTTTTGTTGTCATATTTACTTATCAAGCACACTCTTGTTCAGCATCAATTAAGCTTAATTTGGAGAGTAATGCTTAATGAGGCGAGGCCCTCTTAATACTTCGATACCAACATGATCTTATTAGTGCCTGACGTCTAACTGAAGTCCAACGTTTTCTTCAAATGTTGCATGTAAATGGAAATAAGAGGATGGTGAATTGAAGTGTGTGCTTTCTTAGATTTGGACGAGTGTGCCTCCAGTCCATGTGCTCAGGGTGGAACCTGTATCGACCAGGAGGATGGCTTTGAGTGTGTGTGCCCTCCGCAGTGGGAGGGAAGGACCTGCCAGATAGGTGAGATATTCAATAACTACACCTACACACACACAGCTTTATACGTACCTATCACCAGAGGCTGTTAAAAGAATAGGGTTTTCAGGATTCAGGTGTTCAGGATGTCTGTTTTTTGGCAAACAACTCTTCATTCTACAGGGAGAAGTGTTTTCTTTCCTGTTTGTTCCATTTCCCAAAACAAATAAATGGCCCGCGAGAGAGATGCACAGCATTGCTTGCTGCTCAGGATTACTATGTTTTTGGATTAAAATTGGCAACCTGCAACCTGAGCCCCATGGCCAGAGTACAAGCTGTCATTATCCGGGATGAGCTGGCAGCTGTGCTGCTGTTTTTTTTCTCAATGACTTAATGAGCTACGAGTGTGTTTATATCCGGCTGTTTATTTGTCGCTGATGGTGGCATTCGTTTCTATATCACTCCCATCCCGAGAAGTGGACGTGACCGGCATGAAGCCAGGAAATGGATTACGACTGGTAAACAAAGTCGGTTGTGTGTGTGTGTGGAGGTGGGGTGGTAGGAAAGAGATCCCAAGAGTTCAGTATCACCTTACCAGCTCAGATCTCAGCTTACAGGCAGCCATTGGCCTTCTGTCTTACCTGGCGATTGTGTGGGTGTGTGGAGTTTTGGGTTTCACAGAGAAGACAGGTGTGTGTGTGTGCACAGCAGGACTCCCTGCAGACTGCCCCCCTTTCCTTTGAATATTTGAGCAGCGGTGCTTTTCTTTGTTTTAACACTTTTTATGTCTTTGGGGGTGGTGAACATTTGTGGATGAAACTGTGCTGTTTGCACTCATTTCATCCGTATGGAACATTGTCACTATTTGCATCCCTTATAGTTAGACACTATTAATAAGAGTAATGGCTTAAATCAATCTGTATTTGACAGAACTTTCAAAATGAGTTAAAGGAGTAGTGCAGCGATCTAGTTTTGTAATGCAGTAAGAGACAGATTATTTAAAAATGAACAAAATTGACGGAACAGAGGCTGAGGTGTCCTGACTTTTACTCCCTACAGGTCAAGCTACTCTGGATCCTACTTCTCAATAAAAAATGAACAACAAATGATAATGGATAAACCAGTGTTTGTAATGTGTAAAATCAGTGGAATGCCCTTTTAAAATGCAATGAAGCAAAGATTTGATTTTTATCTTTAAAAAATTGTTAAAAAATCGTTTTTTGACTCCAGTGTGTAATCAAACATTGGCTACAACATTCGATTCTGCAATAGCAATGGTGCCAGATCTGTTATTTTTGTGTTCGCTGGGCTTTAAAGTTTAGCTTTCTGGTCTCTTCTTCTTCTTTGTCCTTTCCTTGGTTTGTTTCAATTGATGGACTTGGTCTCCTTCTACATGCTGCCATTACAGATGTGAATGAGTGTGCAAGAAAGCCCTGTTTGAACGCTCAGTCATGCAAAAATTTGATTGGCGGATATCTCTGCAGCTGCTTTCTGGGATGGGCCGGACAAAACTGTGACCTCAGTCAGTATTCCTTCCTTAACCGTCATTTCTAAATTCCTGTCCTTCCATTGGCGTCCTCTTCTTCTGGCTGTTTTAAAACGCCTCCTCTCACCTCCAGAACACGCAACATCGGTGTAGTTTAGCTTCACTCACTTTTCCTACATGTGGTAACCCGTTTTTCTCATCTTGGCAAGTTGAAGCTCCAGCTCTGCCATCACGACTGAACTTGCATGCTCAGTTCCTCTGTGGATCCAGTGCATGCCCAGTTACAATCTATTCAAGGTCTATCTGGCACTCTCTTGGCCTCACTGGTTATTTCTTTTCAAAACTTTGGCTGTGCACATCCCTCAGTGTAGATTGCACCCAATAATGTGAAGAAATTGCCTAAGATGAATTCCTGTATGGAAACTGTTCTTCATATTAATCACGTCTTTTCCTCTTCAGACATCAAAAGCTGCCATGGTCAGTGCCAGAATGGAGCGACGTGCAAGGTATGGATGTTGTAATTTGAGTCTAAATTCCACCTCACCCAGCAATTTTGCACTTTGCACTGGACCGAAACAGAAGTTGCCCTTGAACTCTTCATTTCTCTTTATGTTTTCTTTAGGAGGGCCTGCGGGGTTACCACTGCCTGTGTGCTCCAGGTTTTGTGGGTGTTCACTGTGAAATCCAGCGGAATAAGTGTGCTAGCCGACCATGCCAAAACGGCGGCCAGTGTCACGCAGTGTTGGACGGCTTTGTGTGTCAATGCCCAACGGAGTTCGCTGGACAGCTGTGTGAGGTGAGGCTCGTGTTCCACAGGTCAGTGCTGGATTATTGTGGATGTAGTGACAGTTTATTAGCCTTTGGCAGTAAGAGTGACACATTACATGCTTAGAGGTCTACAAACCAAAACCTTTAAACTAGGTTGAGTACATGTGGTCGATAGCATGTGTGCATCTGGTTTCTTCTCAGTTTCTTTGAACTGACAAGCAAGAACATTTTAACTGCTAAATAGATGCACAATGGATGTCTTGCAAGAACAGTTTTGTATTCTTATCCTAAACCTTAATTTTTTTCTATGAGGTTTGCTCATATGAGGGTTCCATGTCTGATTCTTAATTTTCAAGCTACTATCAGAAGACAGCAGATGAAATATAAATTTTGCTTTGCCAATAGTCAGATTAGGGTACCTGAAGAAATGTGAAAATAATAATATAGCTGCCAAGAACGTGTTAACAGAGCAGTTAAGTGCAACAGAGGATGTTCGCTTGGACCGCAATTTCCATAAAGGCAATACATACCAATAAAATCATACAATCTAAAGAGAATGTTGTCGAAACTCTCAGCAAGCCACGAAGCCATACCTGAAAGCTATTTTGATTTTGGGAAATGCGCACAACGTGACTTGTAATGTTGTGCAAATACACAAACCACAGTAGTCATTACAGCACAACAATCAGACAATTGCGCATTGCATTGTGCCAAATTATTGCAATTATGGTCTACCTGAAGCTTGTGTAGTATGCCCCCAGCACAATAAGCAAGGAACAGGTTTCATTGCAAACTTCAATTGATAATTTTTATCATTTTTTTTAAAAATTTTGTTATTACTTATTAGTTTCCTTGCTGCAGTCTTTTTATATTTGAAGTGTGTGTTTGAAGCTAATGTAGGTTAGTGGTGAGGAAACTGACACTTCAATGCATCTCTTGGGGCCCAGAATGGAGGACATTGCTGGTCAGGAGCCAATCCTGTTTTAGCATCTCTACTATAAATATGAGCCTCTCTGAATGAGGTGACGCTGGATTTCTGCCCGCATACTACAGAGCTCTGATGCCTGCTATGGCACGGTGTTCATTCCTGTCCTGCATTGCCAAAACTACGACGCCTCCAGCATCATATTTCTCTGATGAGTATTTCCTCTCAAGTTCATGATGGTTTGATTGTGTAATGGTGTTTTAGCCCATTCCTGATCTGAATGGTGTCTTCAGAAGAAATAAGGACGACTTGAATCCCAACGGAAATGCTTACGAAAAAAGAGCCACATTTGCTCTCTTAGTAGTCTTCATCATGCAATACTCATTATCAATGTTGTGTCCCATATATGTTATAATTTATTTGGAGAGTCGACCCAGAAAAGATTTGATTCTATGGATGGCAGTGTTGGGTTGTCGGTGGGTCAACCGCTTTGGTTCAGACTAAACAAGTGAACTACTGGAAGGATTGCGATGAAATTTGGTACATATGTTCATTATCCCCAGATAATGTATTCAAATGATGCTGGTGATCCCCTGACTTTTCCGCTTTTCCTCTAGTGCCACCAGCAGGTTGATCTTTTGAGTAAAATATCTAAAATATGGTGTAGACATTCATGTTCCCCTTAGATCATCAGAGCATATTTGTGTCTAAATACCTGCAAAACGACTTACATTCTCTTCAGCCTCAGCTGTACTTTTTGTTTAGTTCTAATTAGCACATGTTAGCATGCTAACACACGGCAAAGGTTTATTTTGTAGCTGTTCATCAGGGAATGGAGTTTGCCAAGTTGTCATGAAGTCTTTAAAGTGCCCAGAAAAAATGGAGATCTTATGATTCTACGACAACAGGGTAAACGTAACTCTTATGCTAGTGAGTTATGTGATCTGATCAAAAGCTCCAGAACAGCTACTAAAAGGACCCCAGGATGAGGTATCAGTTGGTATCTTCAAGGTTAAGAATGAGCTTTGAACCTCATGTTATAAGCTGCTTTCAAAAAATTAGTTGTTGTATGTGCAACGTCGGTTTTAAATGGACCTGAATTAAAAAACAAAACATAAAACAAAGCACAAGTTCCAATTAGCATTTTATTGTTTAAATGGGCAGAAACATTTGAGGACCTAGTTATCGACTTACACTTAATAAAGCCTTTTGTTTTAAATATCCTGCAGACAAGTTTGAACGGTACAAAGCACTCATGAAAAATTTTATTGTAGAATGTTATTTTTATGGTTAACCACGAGTAAATAATATGATGTTGCCTTGTGGTTTAAATATATTCTCAACCTGTCTGCTACAATGAAAAACGTCTCTCGTGCTGTGAACTGTGCAAACAGTTACATTAATGTGCGGAAGATTTATGGCCACTCTTGCCCTCAGACACGATTCCTTGACCACACACATGCAAATAGTGAAGAAAAAAAAATATATATCTGGCCCTGACACTTGGGGTAAAATAAACTGTGTGACCACAGACTTCACCCACCCTGTTGCCCTACTCCAACTCTCTTGTTTAGCACCTTAAATGGGAAAGGGGTTCAACCCAGAGTTTATGCACAGTAGTCCTCTGTTTACATAAACTGAGTGATTTTCACTCCATCCTCTGTATTGCAGCATGTAGAAATGGCAAAAGATGTCACCGTGGCCTCTAGTTGGGTCCTTTCTGTGTCACGGTAGCATGACAGATGATTTCTCTTTATTATATCCACTGTGGCTCTGCATGATGTTGGACCAGAGCCAACATTTCCTCTCATAATGGGCTCTCTCTCTTGCCTGCTCAGTTTCTCACTCTCTCTCTGTCTCTTCTACCAGGCTTCTGTCTCAGAATAATCTTGCAAGATTAAACAGGGTGGAGATGTAAAACCCAAAAGCGTGGATTCCCTTGATGAGCTTAGGGAAAGTTTCTGCGGCTTACTTTGCTCTACCTTCGATTTGTTCTGTGAGCCGAGCTAAGCCACTCACCTACAGAGACTTTAGATCCGTTTTCTCAATTACTCACTTGTTTCCATATTCACCAAATAACCGTCTTATTGAGGCGACAATGTTTTGTAAATTGAGCTAGGATGAAGCAGGCTTGAAGTCAAAGATCAGCTCAGATTGCTTGATTTCCTGGAAACTCTCTCACAACTGCTGCCCAAGTGCCCTTTGGCAAAACACTGTACCTCCACCTCATCCAGTTGAGCAGCTCAATGGCAGCAGAGCGCTGCAGTTGTTAGTAAGCACTTGTAGAAGAGTGTGGATGTTGCTGGTTATCGCTCATTTTGTCAAACATTCTGAATTTCAATGATTTTCCATAGATCAATAAATATTTTTTAAAAGGCTTGCTTTTCATTTGAACATACTACGTAAAAATCTGCATTAATAGATTTTTTACCACTTTTTTTTGGCAGCGCAACAAGCTGTAAACAGCACTGACAAATATCAAGTATATATTTTAGTCAAATATTTATTCTTGTGTCAGGTCTGTTTTACTCTCCATCAACTCCTGAATGAAATACGTGGCTCTTTAGCAGTTAAATACTCCACTATGTTCACCAGCTATTTGCTAGCTTTGTCCGTCTGCATTTGGTGCTGGACAGGTAGTGAACGGTTGGTTTTTAGAACTTTTTTGATTTTTTTGCTTAAAATGACGCCGATACTGAGAGCATTGAGACTGAACCAGAACAGTGAATTCTAGCTAGAAAGAGCCATGAAACCAAAATAATCAGCTGAAAGATGCTAAAATGCTCCATAAAGGAGATGGACTTCAATCTGTAAGTGGCATTTTTATATTTCAGTCCTTCAATTTGATCTGTAAATATTGTCCTAAATGCGATCTGTTCCTATCCTCATGTTTTCCTCAGATCTCTAGCTGGTCCCCCTCAGACACTTGTGATCCAAACCCCTGTGAGAATGAGGCCACATGCCACAGCATGGACCAGGACTTCTACTGTGCATGTCCTGAAGGCTACGAGGGAAAGACGTGTGAGCAGCTCAAGGAGAACTGCAAAACCACCCCGTGTCAAGGTGACTGTGAAGTCCGCTGCAATGATGAAACGGTATTGAACAAACTAGTATGTCAAAGAAAAGTAATGAATTTGATCCTTTTTATTTTTTTTGTAGTCATTGACAGCTGCACGGTTGCTATAGCGACCAACGATTCAGCTGGCGTGCGGCACATCTCCTCCAACGTCTGTGGTCCACGAGGGCGCTGCATCAGCCAGCCAGCGGGCAACTTCACCTGTGTGTGTGATCCGGGTTTCAGTGGCATCTACTGTCATGAAAGTATGTACAGGTTTTAACCTTTTGTTCAATATTATAATTCACCAATCCGGTAAGATTTTGTTTAGCATTTAATAAATCAATAAGCCCCATGAGGTCACGGTTTACAGTGATTTTAGAACAGCTAAGGGGCTGGCACAGCTGGGACCCAAGAGGTCCCTTTTCCAGCTCTTCAGTTTCTCTCTCATTAATGTCATGTTATCTCTTTTTTTATGTGTTTACACTGTTTACTTTAATTGAGAGTTCCATTTTTTGCTACTTTATACTTCCTTTTCCAGAGGCTAATATTGTACATTTTACTTCGCTACATTTACTGTATTTGATAACTTTAGTTACTAGTTACTTGGCAGATATAGATTATTAATACAAAATGTAAATCTACTTCAAATGTGGAAAATGTGTATATATACAGAGTCTTAACATGTCTGGAATCATATCTAATGATATATAATTACACAGTTATGAGTGTCGTCCTGCTCAAAGTATGTGTCTATCTAACCTTTCTTTTTCAGATATTAACGACTGCATCAACAACCCCTGTGGAAATGGAGGGACCTGCATCGATGGAGTGAACTCCTTTCAGTGTCTCTGTCCTGATGGCTGGGAGGGTCGACTCTGCGACCTCAGTGAGTTCCTCGCCTCCGACATGATTCAGTTGTACATCTTTTCAGCCAGTCCCTGCAACATTTTAAACAAAACGTTGTGCCTAGAATGGAGCGTCTGCTTGCTCTGTTCTACATTTCTTTGTACTTAACTGAATACACTTTTACTGAAGATGGAATCATATATCATTCCTCCAGATGTCGACGAGTGCAAACACAACCCTTGTAAGAATGGTGGACGCTGTGTCGACCTGGTGAACGACTTCTACTGCGAGTGTGCCGACAACTGGAAGGGCAAGACCTGCCATTCCCGTGAGTTATGTCGACTGTGTTAATGTGTGTGTTTATGTTCAGAGCCTGCTGTGGCCCCAACGCCACCATGCTGCACATCTTTCTATGTTTTGACAACTGAAATGTTTCCATGATGTCGACGCAAGCGTTACCATTTCTTACCGATGTTATGACTAGTCATATGAAGGCCGCGTGTGCACGTGTGACCTCAGTGTTTCGTTGTAATCCTGGCCAGGTGAGAGCCAGTGTGACGCAACCACCTGCAGTAATGGAGGCACCTGCTACGACCACGGCGATGCCTTTCGATGTGCCTGCCCGCCTGGCTGGGGAGGAAACACATGCAACACAGGTGAGACCTCAGGATGGCGTCTGCTGAGGTTCAAGAGAGCTAATGATTGATGATTTTTCTTCATTTTTCATTCATTCAGCCCAACATTGTGTTCATGTTCTTGTGTTTTGGGGAGAAGGGATCATTTTGTTTTACCTCAGTAAATTGGTACCAAGTGACATCAGTTCTGCTGTTGTCCTTTTTAAATCGAAACAAAAGTTTGCAGGTGAATTGCAACAACCTGTAAAACTGCGTAAATCCCACCTGTGCTTTTTGACATT
Organism: Hollardia meadi; assembly: GCA_037974645.1. Lineage (NCBI taxonomy): Eukaryota > Metazoa > Chordata > Actinopteri > Tetraodontiformes > Triacanthodidae > Hollardia > Hollardia meadi. The sequence continues at coordinate 11,119,510 of JBBPCS010000238.1, forward strand.
TTCCTGTTGCTATTTTTAAATAATATAGTGAGCTAGCTAGCTAACGATGTAGGAAGAAGCTCTGATTGATCAACTGTTTCTCCAACTGGCCAAAACAGCCGTTAGTAAGCACAAGACCAGACCTGTTTGACTCACTGAATCTATTTGTATCTCACATGTGAGCTGCGTTTCAGATGTCCAGACTAATATTGCCTGATAGATGCAAAAATCTACATTGAAAGTTAGAATAATACAAATTGGGTATTACAGGATACTAAACAGTCAAATTGGCTATTAAATCACTTCAAATTAAGGGCTTTCCACTGGAATTCACTGTTCCTTTTTATCATTTATCATATTTTCTGCCTATGCTTCCAAATTCCGTGACAGAATGTATACAGTATATATTAGCAACTCTTTACCAGCCTTATGTCACTGAATGCATTGTATTTGACCAATATTACTGATTTAAACAGATTTCAAGGTCCTCAGGCATAATTTAAATACCTTAACTAGAGTCTTGCAAAATTTGAGGTTGGATGAGGTCAGGAAAAGTTAGAGTTGCATGTTTTCTTGCAGGACCATTGTCATTTTTGATTTACTGTTTAAACTTTTTCTGTTGGCTGTTTAACAATCTGCTGATCTTTGACGAAGACGTTCTCTCTTCCCACAGCCAAGAACAGCACATGCGCCTCAAGTCCTTGTTCCAGTGGTGGAACCTGTGTGGGAGGAGGAGACACCTTCACCTGCATCTGCAAAGAGGGCTGGGAAGGCCCCACCTGTGGCCAAAGTTAGTTTCTCTATTTAGCTTTGCTTTCAGCTTTAATGTACTTATTATGCCTTTTAAGGCCAAAAAGCTGTGTTGGGCAGTTGGGAGTCAGCCTTTTAAAATCTGTTTCAAGATTGCTTTTTTAATATACAACTTCAGTATCTTACGATCAACGCAAAATGATTAGTTTGTGACGGTCTATTTAATTATTTTTGGTTTACTGTATGGCACTCCATGCCAGTTTATGAGCTTGGCTACTTGTAATAAAATATCTTTTTTTAGATTCATTAGAAGATGAATATATAAAGATGTCACAGGATATGTTGGAACAACTAACTTTTTGACTTATTGAATAAATACAGAAATGCATCCAAAGTAGATCATCACACCTGAATATACACTACATGCAGGAGGAGTTATTTGCAGCTAACATTTAAAAACTAAAAAAGAGAACCTGCAGCTTTTCAGCTAAATATTGTGTAACTTATTTTGAGTGACAACTCGACACCAAATGTCTCTTTTTGTTTTGATTTTCTCTTCAACAGATATTAACGACTGCAACCCTCATCCATGGTATGTGGTGTATCCAAACCTTCCGAACACCCCCCATCCCTTTATCTCTGTCCTCCTGCTTCCCTCATCTCCACACTTCACACAGACCTTGAAGGCTGGAGGGGTGAAGGGCCACTAAAAGCGGTGGAAGTTGTCCTTAAATCAAGCCTCGAAGGGGAATCTCTCAGAGGAGGGGGCCTGGATATTGAATAGGACAGAGAAAAGTGGGGAGAAAGTTTTTGTTTTTTGGGGGGTCCATTCTTCCTATGCGACCTGGGCAGGGGGGCTGGGCTTTAGGAGGAATGGAGGAGAGGCATGATGAGGGGAGGGGAGGGGAGGGACTGGACACGGCAATTAGCATCTGAAAGGTGAAGGCTTGTATTGATGAGTTGAATTGAGCCTTGTGACCCCCACCACCACATATGCACACATAAAAACCATGTGCTTTGTTGCAGATTGAAGGGATGTCACTCCCATACAGCCTTGTGTAATTGTTTTTTGATCCCTTTCCTCTCTCAGTTACAACGGCGGTATCTGTGTGGATGGAGTCAACTGGTTTCGGTGCGAGTGCGCTCCTGGTTTCGCCGGACCAGACTGCAGAATCAGTGAGTAGTGACTGTTGTACTTAATTATATAATACATGCTTTTGATGCAATGCAAACATGCAAAATACCCATAATGATTCTTCAAGACCCTAACATTACCATAGCAATGTAGTATGATGAAGAGGATGGATGGATGGAGAGAGAGAGAGGAAAGACCAAAAGTAAAAAGGGTGGACTAGGAGAAGATGTACATATTGACACCTATATGTAAGACCGGGGTGTCGACCTCTCCCCTTTTTCTTGGTCCTTTAACGCCTCAGGGGTCAGAGGTCGTCCCTCCTCCATACTCTCACAGTCACACAAACACACACGGAAGACAAATTACCCAGTGACCCTGAAATTCTCCTTCTCTGCTCTTTTGTTTTGGGCCGGATAGCGTTCACCTTTTCTGTCTGGCTTGAATTTGCGAATTTTCATCCAGGCTGTGTTCATGTGGGATCTGGATGACAATGGTTGGGGTTCCAGGGATTTTGTTGGGAAGGCACAATTGATGTGTCACTCAAAGAGCTTCTCAAATAGTGGATAAGTTGGTAGATAAAATTGCACAATTTACTCATTTATTAAATTAAATGTAGTGATTGGAACTGTATTAATTTATTTAATATACATATTTACCATTTCCACAATATGACCCCAAAGGGTCATGAGTTGATTGAAAGAGTTGGTAATATGAGAAATGATATGAATGATATGAAAAAACTTTACAGCCATACAAAATTTCTGGATTTTCTTAAATCTGAAGAGTTTTAGCTCTTCAGGACCTTAGAAAAATAACTGAATGAATCAATCTGAGAAGGAGCTGCTCATATTATGCAATCAGTGTCTAAGAGATCACAAAAAACATTGAGTTCCACTTTAGTGATAGGAAAATTTCCACAATTGATCAATAGCAACCTGTCTTTACATTGCTGAACTGTAAGGATCAAAGAGTTGGGAGTCTAAATTCTGTTGGGAATTTAAACTGCTCCACAAAAGAGGAATGGTTTACAGACATTTATAAAGCAGGAGGTGATGGTACAAAAATGTTGTTTGCATAGACTTTATGAACTTACTTTCCTGGTAGTGACCAAGCTAACCTTAAGTTAGCAAGCTCGTAGACGTAAACAGCCCAGCACAGACGACAATATAGAAAGCGAAAGAGAGTGATTCTAACTGGCTAGCATTAGCATGATACAGCTGGAACTATTCTAACTGACTAGTGCTAGCATGATACAGCTGGCACTGTTGTAACTGACTGGCGTTAGCATGATACAGCTGGCACTATTCTTACTGACTAGCACTAGCATGATACAGCTGGCACTGTTGTAACTGACTGGCGCTAGCATGATACAGCTGGCACTATTTTAACTGACTAGCACTAGCATGATACAGCTGGCACTATTTTAACTGACTAGCGTTAGCATGATACAGTTGGCACTATTCTAACTGATTAGCGCTAGCATGACAACCCTAACCCTAACCCTGTTAGTGGTTTGCTAGCCAGCTACAGTAGTTTACCGACTAGCCCTACTAGTCTTCTACATCACAGAGCTTCTAGAATCACATTTCGTGAAGACGTGGGAGAAATTTTGCCATGCCACTCTCTGATGTGACCACACTTTTACTTGCTTTAAAGGGTCATAAGCTAAAAAAAAAATGTTGGCATCCAGGGTCTAGTGTTTAACTTAAATTTGATGCTCATCTTCCCTTCACAGACATAAATGAGTGCCAGTCGTCACCCTGTGCCTACGGTGCCACCTGTGTGGACGAGATCAACGGTTTCCGCTGCATCTGTCCACTTGGTAGAACAGGAACCCGATGCCAAGAGTGTAAATATGTCTCTATTCAAGCTATAATCGCTCAATTATTCACTCCATCTTGGGGTTCATGTAGTCAATGTTGGAACTCTTCTGTTGTTAATACAGACTTTTACCTGCATTCATCCATTAACTTAGTCACTTGGTACTGCAGGTGTCCTGCTGCTACAGAAGCTCAACATGTATCTTTCTGTCTGTATGTAGTTATAGGTATTGGGAAGACTTGCCACTATGCTGGGCTTCAGTTTCCCCACAGCAGCCGCTGGGAGGAAGAGTGTAACAGCTGCCAATGCATCGACGGCAAAGTGGAGTGTACAAAGGTAAAACAAGCCTTCTGAAAGTAGTGCCAGCAAATTCCTGCTACTCCTCACTTACAAACAAACACTGAGCAAGGAAAAACAACAACCAGTAACAGTCAAACAAGGAAAAACAACCAGTAACAGTCAAACAAGGAAAAACAACAACCAGTAACAGTCAAACAAGGAAAAGCAATAGCCAGTAACAGTCAACCGTGGGTTTTGGGGAAATGTTGGGCAGATTAATAGATAATGAAATTGTTATTTACATCCCTAAATGCGATGATAGCTAACATTTGCTGGTTGTCATAGTAAGGCAGCATGCTGGGTAATACCAATAGAAATGTTTAAGGATTATATGTAGGTGAATATTTTGACCCTGTGACAACAGGTGCTGTGTGGTCGTCGTCCCTGCCAGCTCCACTCATCAGGCCAGGACCAGAGACAGCAGTCGTGCCCGGCTGGACGAGAGTGTCTGGAGCACAGCTACCTCACGTGCTTCTCTGCCCCTTGCCATGAGTGGGGGGTTTGTTCCATGGCTGGACCCTCACCTCCACAAACAACCACCAAGTGCCAGCCGAACAGCGGGCATTTGGACAACAGCTGTGGTCGCATAACACTTGTTTTCAACAGAGACAAAGTACCACCAGTGAGTAATCTCTTCACATATCATTCTTCTTGTTGCAGTTGTGTAATCCTGGACTCGAGTAGGGTTTTTTTTGTATTGTTGCTGATCAGTATGTGTGTGCGCATATGCAGGGAACAACAGTGGAGAACATCTGTTTTGAGCTGAGGTATCTGCCTGACACCCGAAGCTTGGCAAAAGACCACGCTCTTCTCCTGCTCTGTGACCTCTCTCGTTCAAATCAGGATGCTATAGATGTGGCTATAGTAAGTGAATGATCCACACTTAATTTGAATATGTACGTTGTGTTATTTAGCCGCTACTGCTGCTGTCGCTCAACCCTACAATTGCATCAAATCAGAATTTGTTAGTCAGTTTGACTAAATTCAGGGTCAAAGTGTTTTATTTTGTCATTAAATAATTAGTTGATTCATAAAATGTATTATTTGTTTTAACTCCATTTACTCCAGACACACACGGGTCCAAAATAGAGACATGCACACATAAGACTCATTGACATGCACTTAAGGGATCGGGGTGGGGGGGGGGGGGGGGGGGCCAAAGGGGTGCCCCCAAGCAGTAAGGGGTTCAGTCTCTGGCTCAAGAGCACCTCGACAGTGCCCAGGAATGGAACTGGCGCCTCTCCAGTTACCAGTCCACACTCTGCACTGTGGTCTCTGCTGGATTGAACAGCCACACGCCAGTTCCCAAGCCAAGTCCCCTCAGACTGAGCTGCAATCTTAAGTAAAGTTTAAAGGAATACCCTCAAAGTTTTGGACAAAAAAAAAAAAAAAAAAGGGGCTCTGGGCTCTTTTCGCCTAACGTCCCAGCATACATAATGTGCAGACATTAGAGTGGTATCGATCTCTTTGTAGAAAAGTAAATACTCTTATTTCACAAATAATCCAAACTATTTCTTTCAATTTATTTTCCACATTTTCTAAACCTCTAGTGTTTGCCCCCCTTTTTTTCTTTCCTTTTTGGGGTTCTTGTTGAGCTAAACATAAACACAGCTGAGTAACACATTGGAGTGAATAAGGTAAAAAAAAAACAACAGATGTTGGGGAAACAACTGAATACTTTTTCCCAGCTACTATGTCTCATTTCTTCCCTGTTCTCTGGTTTGGTTCTCAGTCTTTCCAGCCAGAGGATTTACCAGACCATAGTCTGATCCAGCAGGCAGCCAGCGCCATAGTGGGCTCCTTGTCCAAGCGGCACAACAGCACCATCATGCTGGCAGTCATTGAGGTCAAAGTGGAAACACAGGTCATGCCTCCGTCAGTGGGTGAGTAATGTTAACAAAAGGTGTTCCACAAGGGTTTGTTACAGTTCCACATCAGTGACTTTTCACTACTTCCACTGATTTCTCCATTCTTGTCCTCCATTTCCTACCTTGTATGTCATGTCAACAGATTACCTGGTGCCTTTACTATGTGTGGTCTTCTGCTTGCTCTGCCTCTTCTGTATCATCGTATGTGTTTGGTGGACGCGCAAACGGAGAAAAGAGCGTGAGAGGAACGGTCGATCGGCAGCTGACGACAACGTGAACAACCAGTGGGAGCCACTTCGGCTCGTCGTGGGTCAGCAGCAGCAGCAGCTGAAAGAAAGCAACAGGGAGGCCGAGCAGGAGCGCAAAAAGCTCATGGGCCACTCCTATCGGACGTGTGATGGGGAGGAGGAGGAGGAGGAGGAGACGGAGACTGAGACGGAAGGCGAGCTTGAGCTCGACGAGGAGTGTGGCGGAGCAGAGCTGGGGAAGCAGCCAGTTAGTAAGTACTCTAAGACTGCAGTGCAGTCCAGTGGGGGAGTGATCTGTACCCTGCACAGCTCCAGTTCACCCCTCAAAGCGCCCCACCGGACCCCAGGCTACAGCCCCAAAGACAACCGCTGGAAAAATGTCAGTGCCGCCTTGATTGGTCAAAAAGACCTCACAGACCATTGTGTATAAGAAAATTTTGAACAAAAGACTTGCAATTTGGAGGCGAGAGAAGCTGCAAGGCAGCAACTATTCTTAATTTTGGACTACTTTTGGGAAGACAAAAAAGGCTTTGTGTTTTAATAAGCCGTTCTTTGCTTTGTTATGTTTTTGTCACTGTCACCTGAAATTATTTTGGATTCCGGAGGCTCGAGCACAGTCAAAATCCTTTTTTTATTTTTTTTTTTGCTTCTGTTCACTTATTTTCCTTTAATTATGTACAAAAGGAGCTGAAATGTAACAATTATTCAGGAGGCGAAAGAAGCTTTCTCCAACTTTTGTTTATGGGATTGTCCCATTAAAGAAACGATGAATCACCAATAAGGAGAAAAAGAACAACCTGTATAAAGATTTGGTTTTGTTTCGTTTACAGATGATTTTGATTATGTTAAATTGTCAGCGGGTTCCTGTTCAGTGTCTGCGGAGGGGGGCAGATGCACATTAAAGGGACAGTAAAGGAAGAGTTCTGAGGGAAATGGACTGTTGCAGCCACAGTAACAGAAGAAACCCTCCCTTTGCTCTGTCTCTTTCCAGCATTGCCCATCAATCCACCTGTGGCCATCATGCGCCAGCCTTACCAAAACACTTGGCCTGGAGGGGAGAGGGGACAGAAACCCCAGTGCCTAATATGTGGCCTTGCATTTTGTTTTCTCCTGTCTGTCAGTTGTCTCGGCTGAAAGCTCTGTTTGAGGATTTTTTGCAGTATTTGAGTTGGTAGCAAGTGCCTTTTTAAGAGCTGCATCAAGGCTCCAAGTCGTGCTGCCCACTTTGACCTCCTTGTTCTCAAATCTCAAAGGGATGTAAGTGTACATTTAAAGAGTTCAATTTCACAGCAACGCCATTCAAGGTATTTGATCAAAACAGAAATGAATACTCTGTACATATGTGTAAATACTAAAGGAGTCGCTGTGTATATTTGAAATAAGTAACTTAAAGACAATTCACACTTTTATTATTATTATTATTATTGTTATTATGATTAATATTATTTTTATTTTTTTTACAATGCCATTCCTTTTATTTATGCCAGTCAAAATAGGCACGTTTTATAACACTTCTGTCCAGAGTCCCACAGTTAAGAATCTTTACAATGAGGTGTCACCTATGAAGGAATTTCTGAAGGGTTTATATATGGTTTGTCATGAGGATGCATTTCTTTTTGTGACAAACTGTCACATTAACATTTGTGGCTATGTCTTTAGTACTTTTTGGTTAGTAATTCGACTTTATGATCACACCACGACCATAAAATAACGGTCACCAGGACAACAAAACATAGCTACTACTTTTACATCATTGATGATAAAACACTGTTGCTTTCTTGGCTGTTTGTGGTCCAACGTTACTAGATCTGTTTGGGTTTTTTTTTCTTCTTTAGATGGACTGATTTGCACTCACTTTATTGTATTGAAGAAAATCTTCATTGGTATCTGGAAGACTTGGTGTTCTCAGTATTTCATAAATGCATTACAAAACAGACCACGTTTTCACCATGTGGAGGAAGTCAAAACTGTCACAAATTAGGCAGAAAACAGGTTCCACACTGCTCTTTATAGATAGAAAGTTGATCTTCTGGCCACTCCTCAATCAGTGATGTCACAGTAGGTGTTTGCGTCTGCAAATGTCGGCTGTGACATGACAAATGGGGCTGTGACCAGAATTTCAAATTGCTCGTCATTTTCTGCCCGTACAAAGCAGAGTTCTACATTATTTGAGTCGTTACTTACCATTTGACACTCATTTTTACTTGCTTTCACTGATTTTGGTTTAATCAGGATTTAGTTTAAAAAAATTAAATGATAGCTTTTGGCAGACAGTGTTGCAAAGCTGCCAATGTTCTAGCCTTAAAAGTTCTCAAAACCATTTCTAAACCCATCACAAACCCTTTTGTTTCAGGTGCCTTAATGTAATGAGTAATGCATTGTTTGTGTAATCAGTGGTCATCTCTTTATGTTGTTGTTTTGTTTTCTCTATTAAGGAAAGTCACTCTTTCAAACATTGTGTGGTGTATAGTGGCGTGTTTTATTCGCCTGAGTAAAGTGCTCTCCTAGTCTCACTTTGCTATCATGGAGATTTCTGGAATAAAACACTTGATGGAGGATTTGGAAAGAAAAAAAAAAGAACCAGTCCAACATGGCTCTTTTGAGTGTCATGAATGTGGTTGTCATTAGGTCAGATGTGGAAATCATGCATTAGCTTCATGTTTGGTTTAAAGGCTTTAATGAAGGGAACAATATTTGCAGATGCAGCTGTTTTTGCTACCATGAAGATGTGTTTTAAGTTACCAACTCAGTTCAAAATGGACCCCTTTTCATATCATGTCCTTGTCTCAAAATGCCATTGTATTTTCTGTAAATGGGACACAGCAAAATAAAAGAATAAAAGATGCATCACTGCTGGTGTTAAAAGCTGAATATGCATATTGTATACATTTTATTCTACAAGGGAAATGCGTTAATTTTATACAAAGTGAAAACGGATTCCATTATTTGAGTGGATGTTTCTTTGTTCTAAATAATCATCCCAGTTATTTATTAAAGCAGTTTTGACACATCTTGATCACGCTTGTAATATTTGGTTCGCAGTACACAACATTGGAAAGGCACCATCAATGCTGCAATGTTACTGTCCAAACATGTTGCCACTATGAGAGGAAGTCTGGGGAAAAAGGTCTGAATTCACAAAACACCTTAAAGTAAAGGTCATCTAAGTGCTGGAACTATCGACCATATCACATGGCCTTCGTCAGCAGATGGAGTTTGCTCAGTGGTCATGGTACCGTAGATGCTCAGTTTCCGTTTCAGACATCATCATTTAGAAACATCATAATACATATTGAAAACACCCAATTATCCAATTACAATTAGACAGTTAAATATGTCACCATGTCTTAAAGTTGCTGTAATCAATATTTTTGTAGTAATAATTGATCAATGAGTGTGTAATATTAGAGGTTGCTTGCATTGAGCAACCCACAGCATTATTTCCTCAGCAGTTCCCCTCAGTTATAGCTATAGTTTTAGCATCTATCAGCTCATTGTTTTGGTTTTAATGCCACAACTTCTCTGTCTTGATTTACTCTAACCGTGTCATGAACCTTATTTCCAGCTGCGCCAGGTAGATGTTTTCAGGGTGAAGGCTCTGATAAACCTACTGTATGCTATATGCCCAACACACCAAACAGCAGGCAGGCTGTCAACTTTGTCTTCCAGCTAGCATTTAGCAAGCTAAAGAGTCAGTTATTTTAGTATTAGGAGACGAAAATGAATATTGACAATATTTTACATGCATTCATCCGGTGGCCAAAAACACATCCACAAGTTAATGTTGTCTGTGTCAGCTGGATCTGTACAGTCAGTAGCCAAGTGCTTGCTAATGCTGCTTTCACTGCTGTTAGAGACATCAAATTTTAAAGTTTGCCTACTTTCTTCTTGTTCTGAACACATTTTGTTAACAGTATAAGCATATGTATATATATGTGTATGTATATATGTGTATGTATATATGTATATATGTGTATGTATATATGTATATATGTATATATGTATATATGTATATATGTATATGTATGTATATATGTATATATGTATATGTATGTATATATGTATATGTGTGTATATATATATATATATATATATATATGTATATATATACATATTTTCTAATGTACATATACCATTCACATTCCAGTTCTATAAACTTGCCACATTCATTATGCTCCATAGAGGCGCTCTTATGACACACATGTATCTGTTGGGCTGTAAAGTACTGCAAAAATGTGAGCTGAATGGCAATAATTTCTATGTACTGTCGTGCTGCTGACTCCATTTTTTGCCATGCAGGTGCAGCAGGCAGTCCAGTCTCTGATAGACCAGCACCAACAGATCCCAGGGAACATCATGAGAGCCTTACTGGAGAGATTTCACACCAAACACAAAGACCATTAACATCAGCAGTGCAACAGTGGAGAGAAACTTTCCAGTGTGTGACCAACTCGTCACATTGACTCAGATGGCTTCAGTTTGCACAGGTTTGGTGGCCTAACATGTTAGGATATTTGCACGCCTTTCTTCGATGCCCCCAGATACCACTGACTGCAGCCGCTGAGGCTCCTTTTACATACATGTTCTTTGTATGGCACCTTTTTGATATGGATTCTTGTGCCTGTGCTCCCTTTTCATGTGCTCATTCCCAGGATGAATCTGTTTAAAGCTACCTGTGACAAAAAGAACCTCAAAAAGGATAAATGAAAAGATTTTTCCAATACACACTTGCATAATATCTTATTTCTCGTGTTCTGATGTCCTTTGTCTTAATTTGTCTGCCTTTAGAGCCATTAAAGGTGAATTGTGTCTTATTGATTGGTTGAAGTAAGTAAGTAAATTGTAAAGATATACTGTAACAGGACTTTAGTTTGCACATCTTTAGTTGCACTTGGGCTTGGAACAAAACATGGAACACAGAATAATTTCTGGGATGTGGCTACAGTATTAGATGGAGTCTCATCAGAAAGAACCAGATGGAGCTGAACCTGGTGGTTAAGGTTTGGCCCACTATAAAAGACTTTTTGGTTTTGACTTGTCAGTTGGAGTTACATGTGTCAACATTGTCCCAGGAACATATAGGACCCTATCCTAAGGTTACAGGAGTGTGACAACATTAACTCGTATGACATTAACTTGTGACATGCCTACAATAGAAAACAGCATTCTTTATTAGATTAGATTATACAGTGTTCATGATATTGGCTACATACAGTATGCTCCAGTGGTTTTTTTTTTCTATCATTTAATGAATCCGTTTAATAAATTTTGCCACGCAGTTAATGATTTATGTATGTCACTAATTCTTGGGATATGGGTTAGTTACTACTTAGGGCCTGAGCACCGACCAGTGCCAAGGCCATGCATTGAATAATTTTTTGTCCAAGTTATTAAGGGACTAAAGGTGCTCTAAAATTCCTAAAACTTTGCAGACACATCAGAAGTGGTGAAGCATTATGTATTTTATGAATCTTGCAAAAATGGGTGTGGCAAAATGGTTCGATTGCGTCCCCTACAAAATTTCAGCGAAGTAGCCTTGGAGTAGTAGTAGTAGAACTTGGTAGATGCATGTAACAAGGAAAAGTGTCTGATGCCATGACCTGAACCCAACATGAAGTCAGCCATCTTGCATTTGATTTTTTTTTGGTGATTTTCTTTTTACAAGGGTCATACTATAACAAACTGCTCCTAGGTGGCTAGTCCAATTCACCTCAAATTTGGTCAGTGTACATAAAAGACCTTAAGGATGAAAGTTGTTTTAAGTTTGAGTTTTGTTGAGGGTGCAGCGAATTTCCATGTTTCTCCACTAACAGGAAGTGGTCTGTAACTGGACCATAAATAGTCAAATCTGAGTCCTGGCTGACGTCTACATGACAATTTTCAGTTATACTCATAGCACCAACTACTTGCAACAGGAAATTACATGTTTGTACTTTGATATGCTATTCCTATAATTATAAACAGATCATGTAATATTGATTGGTCAGACAGAACATTGGAAGACATTACAATGCTCTTCAATAACTTAAAATAGGGATTTTAGAATTTTCAGCACCTTTCAAACAAGTTGGGACAGGGGCAACAAAAGACTGGGAAAGTTGTGGAATGCTCCAAAAACACCTGTTTGGGACATTCCACAAATAAACAGGTTCATTGGTAACAGTATTGTGATTGGGGATTACTACATGAGGTCGGGAACTCTTCTAAACATCATTGTCGGTAAAGACAGTTAGTTGATCTGTAAATGATCTTAGTCCGTTTTTATTTATGCTTTACTCAGCGTCCACTTAAGCTGTTTTCAGAGAATGAACAGATATGATGACGAGCCTTGAAAGTTCAGTTCTCAAGAGAAAGATAGTGATCTTCATATGTAAAATCAATGGATTGCCCTTTTTAAACAGCTTCCCCTCAAACCTTCATTACAAGCACATTACTATTATGTGTTGAGTAGTTTTTTTAAATTGTATTTCAAATTGTATTGTTCAGAAATATTCAGCACTGTTACAAATCGTAACAAGACACATCTCACTGCATTATCTGTTCTGCTGGGGAGGTACAGCTCAGAAGAACTTATTGTTGGTGCAAACGTTGCAAAGACAGTGTTAGCAACATGGCTACTGTTAGCAGCCTGGCTACTGTCCAAAGTAAAAGCAACCATAAGAAGTCCAGTTGGACCTAGAAACTCTGGTCTCAGTGCTGTAATAAAGTCAGAGTAAACACCCGGTTGTATTAATAAGTAGGCAGGTCTTGTTACTTACTGATCAAGTAGAAAGAATGTTGATTTTGAACCCTCTCAATTTCGGGTGGAAAGGGGAGACGCATATCAACGGGGGAACAGATTTCCACACAATACCGGAGCTACATGTATTTCCATCGAGTGAATGCCCGTCCGTTCACTCTTGTTTTACCTCGGTTTCTATCTCTCCTTTGCCTTCTTTGCCTTCTCCATCAACGGGGTTCTTTTTCTTTTGCAGGGTTTCCACAGTTATTCCATTTGTTCCACTGTTACCTGGGGATAGCGATTGCGGGAGAACAATGCCTTTTCCTGTTTTGGTTGTGCAATGGCTTTCCTTTGTACCGTAAATTGAACTTAAATTTTTTTGCGAAAAATCCAACCCAGCAGCATAAATACCATAGTGAAAATGAGGCTTCCAGGAAACCAATCTAAACATGGATGGTGTCATTTTTCTTTAGCCATTACACTGTGCAATATATATTTATTTCATAATGATAAGTTACAGCAAAAGAAGTCTATTGGCTGTTTAAATGAGTAACATGAAACTAAATTATCAAAACGTGTTATGCACTTAAGTCTTATTTCTATATTTGTGGGTGTGTGTGTCTGGATTGACATGTAGTACAGTCTGATAGTTCACCCTGCAATGCAGTAGTTCTGGAGATTTTGTACAGTTATACGATGTGGATTTCTCATGTCGCATCTGTTGCCATAGCTGCTCCTTTCACACTGTGTTTTTGTAATATTTATCATATCAATACAAATACTTATCTATCACTTTCTTAGTGCATACTTTGTATATGCATATTGATAATGATGTAATATGATCATTGTTGTTTCATTCCTGGAGGTTCAGTGCTTTATCAGTAGTGTTGTACACTAATCATTTTTACGACACAAATTGTGGTTTGGAATTTAAGTGTAATAGTCTTTGTGTGTGTGTGTGTGTGTGTGTGTGTGTGTGTGTGTGTGTGTGTGTGTGTGTGTGTGTGTGTGTGTGTG
>JBBPCS010000238.1:11133487-11159915 GCA_037974645.1 Hollardia meadi
CACACACACACACACACACACACACACACACACACACACACACACACACACACACACACACACACACACACCACAGCCTTTCTCTATCTTTATCACACACCTACTCTCACACACACACTCTTCAGCCTCATGTCTCTCGCCTTTCTTCCTCTGTTATAACTTTTTAGTCATTCAGTCCAGTCACACAGTCGGCTCGACACCGCTGTCACAAGAAAGTTTCTGCTGTACGTTTGGAGGAACTGTCCTCCATAGAAAGCCAGTAGAAATCAGTCCTCTCTGAAACTGAAACTTATGGGAGTGTGTTTTTGTGACAAAGACACAAACTTACTGTAGGCATCAAAATCATTCGCGTCTAGGACTGTTGATCATTCACTGCAATGCTCCGTGATAACGTGATATTATCCCTATCCCAAAAGAACAATTAGATTAATTAACAATTAATTTAAAACCTATACACGGTATTTTATTAAGTTAAATGTGGGACTAATTAATCATATCTAGCACAGCACTGTAGTTGAACTGTAATTTGTATTCTGCTGTTTAATCTGTCTTATTTCAATCTTATGTAATTAATCCAATCTTATTTTAGTCTTATGTAAAGCCTTTTGATTTCCCTTCTTGTTAAAAGGTGCAATGCAAATAAATTAGGCCGATGCCTTTTGATGTAAATTGGATATTATAGCCACCGTTGGTGTATGATGTTTTATTTTTTATTTGCTCATATACATAAAAAAGACAGTAAAGTTTAAAAAGTTTCAACATTGTGCAGGAGAGGTTTGAAGCCAGAAATGGCTTATTTCAGTCATATTAAAACAAAAAAATGTAACTCATCAAAGTTTCAGGACTAAGGTGAGCTGATCATTTAATACTCTTATCAGTACAAAATACCTTTAGTACCTGTGATTTTCTCCTCTTATTTTCCCCTTTTCATTTGGCCACAGCAGCACTGTGCCATGACGTTAGAATAATTTTCATCACACCAATAAGTTATGGTTTTATTTTTAAGTAGTTGTGTTTTAGAATATGAACAAAGCCACCCAATGTTAGTAATTTGCATTACTAGTTCAGCGAATTTTGTTTCATTCTTGACCTTGGAAGAAGTTGAGAAAACAAGTATGTGAATGAGAAGTCGTCCACGACCACTGAGCAAACTCCATCTGCTTGCGTCGATCATGTGACGTGATCCAAATCTTCAGAACATGTACATGCGGGCCACGTGGTGAGATTGTTTTCTCAACAGATTGAGTTTGTTATCATCAAGAGTTCTGGCCCAGAGTGAAAATTCTTCACTTTCTGCTTATTTGACAGAGAACATAAGCCACTTCGCATGTTTACCTTTTGATATCTGTGTTATCAATTCCACTCCTTAATCTCACCTGCAGAATCTTTGTGTTGTTAATGTTGTGCTTACTTGCATGTGGATGACTAAGATGCAAAAGATTAATGATTCAGCCCATGAACTCGCTGTAAGTCTGAGGACGTAAATCTTTCTATAAAGGTTCCAGTGTTGTCTGACCTTGACTCTTCTGATCAAAGTCATTCTTCCTGTCTTTCTTTCTTTGTTTTATACTAATCACTTCATCCTGTATTGTTATTTTAGTTTACAGTGTGCATCACCAGCTACTTATTTTCATTCCACTTAAGCTTCCCCCTTTACCGGTTTCTGTGCTGACTCATGCAGACAGTCTCTCTATCCTTCCATACGGTGCCCTATATTTGCTTGACAACCACCTGATTCCCTACTGATGCTTTGCGCTGTGCACATCTTATTGTAATCGAATCTGCCATTCTTGTTCATTAACTCTAATGTTAATCAAAAGGAAGTAAAACAATAAAAATGGTTTAAAAGAAGACATCTGGGCCATTGGGGTGAAACCAGCTCAACAAATTACAACCAGGAGTACACATGAGTAAAAGCCAAAGGATAAATAAAATCGGAGAAGTTTTGAGAAGTGATTTAAAAGACGACGAAATGAAAGACTTGATCATCCTCAGCCTTTAGTCTGGACACAGGAACAGGCAGAGAGGCACTGGCTGAAGATCAAGGTTGCATGTAAGGTAATAAGACCTGCACTAAATCAGAAGTTTAGAAGGTAATTTAAGCCAAAAACTCTTGAACTCAGCGAGGATAGATATCACACTATAACTCTTAGTGTTCGTAGAACGTATCAGTACTTTTGGTAAAGTAGGAAAAGCAGAAGTAAACATTGCATAGGTAAAGGTGAGATGAACAAAAAGCGTTTATAATCCCCTGCCATCTCTAAAAACGTCAGTCCAAAAGCAGCTGAATCAATCCAGGCCTTGACGCATCCCTGTGACAAAACAGTTCCCACACTGGTCAACGTGTGAGACCAGCTACCCAAAATGCAAAGCAGTGCCCTCAGTGTCACCTCATGTGCCAGTTTGCCACAATAAGAGCAACAACTTCCCACTCTCACTTCTATAAAGCTGCCAGCATGTGACATCTGCCCTGTGCCATGCCTCTAGAGGTCAACATGAACCTCTGACCTTGGCAAAAAACTTCCAGCCTGGAGGTCGGGCAGTTTTGATTCCTTGTTTTGATGCTCAACATTGGTGTAAACAGTGATTGATTGATTTGTTTATAATTTGTTATAGACGGATTGTTTGTAGAGATGATGTTAGTACCTCAGAGTTCATTTTGGGGAGAGTTTGAGACCTTATTTTTTTATAATATATATATTTGGGTCCTTAGCCATATCTGAAGTGTAACAGTGGATCAGTCCTTGGATTTTTTTCAGCTACAGCTTGTGTAGCTTAGCCATAAACAAATGAAGCCAGCATGGAAATGGAGGGCAGCTCTTGGGGGTTATGAATTTTGAACCTTCTGTGTTCCTCTTACTGATGGATTCATCTCTCCCGAGGCACAGAGGACTTCTCTTTTCTTTATGCCAGCTGTTTCCGCACTAAAATCATAATCATTGCCATGCACATCAACAATTTTTAGTTACTGCAATCACGTAAGTGTCCATGTCAGCAGCGCACCATACTTTGTTTATAGTGTACCCAATACCAGTTAAAGGAACAGTCCCTGATTTAAAGTTTCTCTCCATCATCAAAGTCCAAAACACAAGTTGGACCTGCTCACTTTTACAGTGACTGACAGGTGTTGTATTACACAGTTTACCTAGAAGAGTGCACTCAGAGTGCGCCACCGGGTAGAGAGACAGGGTGGTGGCGAAGATTTTTGTGGATCATAACATATCGGGTATGGAATTAATCTGCAGATACTCTGGTTCAAGATAAGACCAAACTTTTCAATGGAAGTCAGTTTTAGAGCCATGACAAAGGCCAAAATGTGGCCTGGGACAGACCAGGTAAGCCTTGTGTCTAGCTGATTGCCGGGAAAGCCTTTTGCTAAGTTATCTCTATAGCAGAAACATAATTCCAAACCAAAGCAGTTGTTGATCACTTGCAGACCCCAAAGGCCGATTTAAGAGGAGCGAGGACTCAGCAGTCAATGGTGTTATAAAACGAAATAGTCATTAAAAAAGGTTTTTCAAAAAGTCTGAATCACTGCAACAACAAGAGGTCCTTGAGCAAACGGTGATAAGTGTGCTCAAAAAAAGGTCGATGGGTCCAGTAGTATGTGAGATTAGCTGTGGACAGACAAGTTACCCCGGATTACTTTGGGTTGGTCTCTCATGGGGACTGATGGGAGGCAATGAGAGAAAACCCAGAGAGAGTTGGGATAAAGCACTTCCAAAAGGCTTTGACAAGGAAGAACAAACTAACTGCTCTTCTGTTTTTTGGGTACAAACTGAGGATTTCCACTCAGACCAGTGGGTAGAGTGGGAACCAGATGAATCTACAAGCTCATGATTCGTTTGCTCTGGCAGATGCATGTGGTCATGCTTCCATTAAGACAGATTTCCCTTCATCCTGGTTTGTGCGGGCCAATTTGTGCGGGTGACATCATTTGGAGCCAGAGTCTGCGCTGCAGTGATCGGGCAGTGGAGCCACGGTATCGACTTTCCGCCATTGACCGTATCTAAAACATGGGGTTGATGTCGATACACCTACCCGACTCAATCGCGAGCAATTCTCAGCTGTCGATCATGATATTCCACACGCTTTTTGTAGCATCAAATAATTAATTATAACTTATCAGAAAAATGAAACTGTGAAATGACAGAAACCATCTTTGGGAAAATTTGATTTGAGGTGTGAGTTTTTAGTTTGGCCCATGTCTTATCTGATAACGTTTAGGGGCGAGATTTATGACCTATACTGCAGCCCGCCACCAGGGGGTGATCAAGATGTATTGGCTTCACTTTTGGGGAGCTCTCATGTAGTCTATCTTTACATACAGTCAATGGTCCAGGCTCATGAAACACATATCAAACTGTTAAACAAGGCAGTGCTATGAATCAAGATTGTGTTATTGCATTTTCTAGTTTCAAATATTTCCATAAGCACATTTTGGCTATAATTTGACAAATTTTGCACCTCCACTTTTTTCCTGTTTGAAAACAGACCAAACACTGCCTAAACTTGCATGTGTCACCCAGTACTGTGTTGCATGTTTCATGGCTCTGATTGGTTGTAGGTCCATCCAATTACATCCAAGGGCATTTTGGTTTAGGCTTGTTGATAACAAAAATGAAGTGAGAAGTTCAATTCTAATATGCATTTGGGAATTAGTTTGGCCATGCCAGGCTAGGTTAAAGTTAGGTTAGTTCTTGAGCCACTGACTTGGCAAATAAAGGAAGCTGATAGCCTGAGACTCACTAAATGGGCCATCAATGGGGTGAAGGATTATCAAGAAAGTCCTGAGTAGAAATAATACACCTTGGGTACAAAAAAACCCTCTCTGCTGACAGTTACCTTTGTGTCACAGCAGTGAAGTGGCAAGGTTATGAAACCACGGGGTCCAAATCTCGGTAATATTCATTCGTTATGTGCCGTCATTACAACTGAGGGTTAAAAGCCCAATTTAAGGGCAAATTGCTCTTCAGGTCCCCATAAACCAAATGACAGAAAGACGGTAGAAGCCATAGTCACATCTTCTGGCACAATCTGCACCTTGCAACCTGCAGTGCACTCACCTTGGTTTGGTCAGAATGTGAAGACTGTAGTCCATTACCAGCCAATGTCAAATGAGCTTCTGAAGCACTGATAGGCCACACAGACACAAAATGTAATCACCAAAATTGGATTTTAAGAGGCGAGAAATGAGCGCATCGTAATTTTGAATGATTATCTCGCCAGGTGCGGCGGTGGTCCATGACTGGGAAGAGCTTTTTTTTTTTTTTTCTTCTGAGAAAATGACAAGGTTGAAAATGCTCTTTCAGACTTATATATTCCTTCTGCTCTCTGGAAGAGCAGGTGTAGAGGGGGAATTGAATTTGGAGAAAGTATTCCAGGTACTAGAACTAATAAATGGTGTATTATGTTCTGTATTACATCTCTAATTGCAACAGAGAGCATTCTTACTTTTTCAATTTTTTTTTCTGATCGGCAGCACTGATGGACATGCTGATGTACGTCATTGTGGCATCACAGCTTGCAAACATGAACCGGACATTCTTAAATCTCCATTAATGCAATATTTCCTACCTTGAAGATCTCCAGAACAACCATTTGTATTTTTGAAAAAGAAGTCAGCTTTTTCTATAAAAGACCCAGTAGCCATTCATTCAATTATTTAGTATTTACACTCAGAAACAACACACAGACCTCCTTTTTAACAACTCTAAAAACAAAATTGATAAAAAACAAATGAAAATAAAGTTGTTACGGGAGAGCAGTGAAGTCTTAAAACTATTAAAGTCATATCATTTGCTTGGCATTGCTTATGATGATGCAGGCAGTTTAGCTTAATTTCGCCTTCAGGACACATGATTATGCAACACTGTTCACTGAGTAATTTGCCTTTGCATCATCCCTCTTGAAATAATAAAGTATGTACGGCATTGTTTGTTTTCCACAACACTTTGCAGCCTGATTGCTGCCTTGGCTGCAAAATCAGAAGCAATTTCCTCTGTGGATTCTTTACTAATGAGCTCAGGGGAAGGCCGAGGTCAGGCTTCAGCTTTGCTGCTTTAAAGAAACACTTCTTTCACTATCTAATGTAAAAACAAGCAAACAAACAAACAAATAAATAAAACGGCTCTATACAGCTCGTCTGGTGTAATCCAAAAATATGGAAGCCCAGAGATCCCAAATTGATTTGAAAAGACAATATTTAAGTTCCAGAAATGTTTCTCCAGTTAAACACCCGACCTTCCATTGGCATGGGGGTGAGTAGATTATTTACCAAATTTGAGTGAACTGTTTCTTTAACACAGAACCTGTCCAGACCTCTGTAAGTCCCAGCATGCTCTGGTAGATAACCCATGCACTGTGCAAAATATTAAGAGCTTCTTTCTACAGTCAGAAGAGATTTCAGTGTCCCAGATAACAATAGCCTCAGTAGATCAGGATTCAGTGCAGCTACAGGATGTTCTGAAATTAAATGGGCTGCAAGATTGATCTCGCCTTGTGTGATTCCAGGAAGGGATATGCCTTCTTATTTCTCAGCTGCAATACATTCAATCTCCAGAGTATAAAGCAAGTGGGAAGTAATGAATCCCCTCAGCGTCAGGACATTTAACAAGTGATTAATGAAGGGGTCCTGCCCTTCATTAACTTGTTGTCAATGTCTAATGTTTTGTTGCTCCACGGACATATTTCAGAATTTAATGATAGTGCTGCTAGTTTGTGGCACAGTGGTGCAGTGTTTAGCAGTCACCTCACAGCAAGAAGGTCCTGGGTTCGATGCCTGGCTGAGCCTTTCTGAGTGGGTTCCCTCAGGGTGCTCCAGCTTCCTCCCACAGTCCAAAGACATGCAGGTTAGGCTAACTGGTGACTCTAAATTTCCCCTAGGTGTGAATGTGAGTGTGTGTGGTTGTTTTTCTCCATATGTCAGCCCTACGATCAACTTGGGACCTGTCCAGAGTGTAACCTGCCTTTTGCCCAAGGTCAGCTAGTCTCCAGCACCCCATGACCCTGCAAAGGATAAGCAGTGATAGATAATGGATGGATTAATGTTGCCAATTTTGATGTTTTGGAACTGCAACTATTAATTATAAATGTCATAAATTTCAGGACTGGCAATTGTCTAATGTATGGACACAGAAATACCTCTTCCAACACTTTTTATGCTTTAAGTGATGATATGGGTTTTTGAAAGGTTGACAGTTTACTCAATAGTTGTTTTTAAAGATTAAAGCTACTAATAATGGATGTATTTGCAAAGTATTTTCTGTTTGGTATTTTACAGTGAAGAAAAGTAAAAGGCTCCACTGCACATTCTGTTGTTTCCCCAACATTTTATTTGAGTTGTGGTGCTGTAAAACATAATATTAAATGCAGCTTAGATGAAGCAACCCATCAGCTGACTGATGTTTACTCTGAATGGCTCCCTGTCTTTTTTTGTCAGTTATCTAATGGTGACAGTATCTGCAGCCTCCCAAATGTGCACTCAGTGGATGCAGTCAAAAAATATAATGGAACAACATGAATTATGTGTTGAGTCCAGAATTACCTGAGCAGTCTGTGTCTCTATCTGACCATTAAAAGGAACATTTAAACTGATTAAAAAGCCCCAATTAGGATTTGATTGACATGTACTGGGCGGTGATAACACGCCAACCGACTAGGTGTGGTTTACTCTGACGTCGTTAGGCAATATTCCCCCGAGCAGCGTCAAGTTCAAGCAAAAAAAATAAAAGATGGAACTAGGGGGATTTCCTTCAAAATAAAAGCAGAAAGTTAACAAGTAAAAAAAAACCTCGTCCTGAGGATTGGGGCTGGGTTGCCCTTGACCTCCTGAGACTTAGTGAAATTTTCTGTTTATCTGTTTCATATTGTATCTGATTTTTACAATTCTGATGCTTTATGGACATCACACTGAGGGGGAGCTATGGATCAGGCAACACATACTACACAATCATTATTTAGCCTGCAAAGCATGTTGTTTCACAGGCCTGTGGATCTTTTTGGTTAAATGTCTAAAGTGTCTTACTCTTCATCACACTAGAAAAAGGGCAGTTAATAAGCAAGCAAACTTTATTCATATAGCTAAAGCACTTTGTGAAATGAAATATTGAATTAATTGGTGCACTTTTCAATTTACTCATATTTTTCATTTTTAATGATGTTGAGGTTGACGCCAATTTCGTTGTAGATTTCCAGCGGTGGAAAGTAACTAAGTGACAAACTAACTGACGAGCTTCGTAAATTGAACCATCATTTTTCTGCCTGGTGGCAGCATGAATAGCGCAGTGAAAGTGAGGCAGGGAACCAATCTAAATGCGGGTGGTGTCATTCTTCATTAGCCATTACATTGGGAAATATACATTCTTAATGATATGTTAAAACAAAAAAAGAAATCAAACTTGTCTATTCTTGTTTAAGTACAATTTTGAGAAGTGATTTTTGCATTTTTCTATGTTACTTTATACTTCTTCTCCACTACAGTTTGAAGGCATTTATTTGATTACTTTATTTATTTGATATATTGATACAAAATAATAAAACAACCAATAAATGATGAGATATTATATGTTAAGCTACCCAAGTATTCCCGCCTTTACCAGCTACAACAACATTGCAGCAATGAACACATGAATCAATAATTATAATCAAGTTATATAACACAGGCTACAGTACATGATTCTGAAAATAGGCCTTTCTGCCTAATGTGTTTATTTATTTATTTATTTTTTTACTTTTGGTACTTTTAAATATGTTTTGATGTGAATACTTTTGAGCTTTTACTTACCAGGAAATGCAAGACTATAATATTTTTGCACTCTGGTATTATTACTTTAGTTTATGTAAAAGATGTAACTGATGTTAGCGACATAACCCAGGCAGGTCGCGTGAAGGCGGGTTTTATTTTGACGGTACTGACCGGATCTCGTGCGCCTTCCTCTGTGATTTAACGGCATTTCCCTAAACGCAGCTGGTGGTTCGTCTGCGGGCTGAACGCCACAGCAGAGCCGTATATGAACGCTGTGTGACTCCGCCGTGAACTTACTCGTTCTTCGGTCTTTGTGCAGCTCATGACGGCTCCAGAAAAAACAACAACAACAGCTTCTACACTTTACCAACACATGACACCGCAGCGGGACCTCACACTGTCACAACAACAACTTTTGCCTGCAGCCGGTGGAACAAGAGGTAAGAATATTTCCACATTTGTAAATAACCTATAACTTATTAAAGTTTGTAATAACGCAGGCGACGTGTAGCGCTGCAGACAGGCTGCTGAAGTCGCCACTGATTTACTAAATATTAAGGCTGCATGCAACAAGTAGAAGGCCTGCAACTGCCTCTATCAAAACATCACATCTCACTCAAACTGCGTGTTTTACTTCGACTGGTTAACAGGTGACAGAGCAAGAAATCATTAGCAAGATGGTGAGACATTTGTTCAGCCTGTTAGAAGGCGGGTCTGGTCCATTCAATCATTTCCAGATCAGATTAACAGCTTCTTGAAGATGTATAGGGGAGAACTGACAAAGAGATGGATCATGTTTGCATGTGATTGGATTGTGCAGATTAATGCTGCTTATCATAAAGCTGTTTTTTATATATACCACATTTATCTCCTTAAACATCCTCGTACATCCACAGCCATATTTGGATGTCTAAATGAGTCACTGGGGACTCTGTAGGCCCTGATTTGTGTCTACGTGTGAGTGTCTGAAATGGTTTAAGAATCAGGCTTTTAAATTTAAACAAGCTTCATGTGAATACTAGGCTACTTCAAAAAGTATTTATCACTGTGTAAACAAGCGGCTGCTATCAGCCAGCTGCTGTGATACAGACAAGCTCATAGGAAGAATGTCCTTTTCCCTTGTTTGAACTGTGTGCACATTTGTTGTATTTTTTAATTGGAAAAGTGCTCAAGTCAAATAACTGATTTGTCTGTGGTTGCATTTATTACACTCATTTTTGCCAAAACAGGAAAAAGATGCAACAAATTTCTTTTCATTCAACATTTTGTAATTTATTTTATGTCACTTGTTTAAAGACTGTGTTTAAAGACATTCACTGTGTATTTCTTAATATATATACAGAGTTGTTGAGTGGTATGTTAGGGAATGAAAAGGAATTAATAAAACACAAAATTAGCAGATTAAATGGCAAGTTGCAGAAGTTGTGCTGGATTGAGTGATGACCTGACTTTTCCTCTTAGAATATATTTATGTGTGCAAAGTCAAAAAATTAAAGAAAAAACAACAACCCTGATATAGACAGAAATGGCCGACACTTCTTCTCAATACTGCCACCAAAATATCAATGCAGAGTCTTAATGAATTGAGCATCAAGAGGCGAAATTCTTAAGGGAAGTAAAAACTTTCTTAGAACCATAAGAGCATTTTATTTTATTTTATTTTTGTTTTATTTCTTGTTTAACAAATAAGCTCACAGAGCAGAAAGAAAAGAAAAAAGGTTCACTCAAGATTCAAGATAGAAAAAATAATATTTCTAGTCTTCTTTTTAATATTTTAATTACTTTAAGGACAATTGTGGTCGGACCAAAATAAATAGAAATCGAATAAATTCTTTTCTGTGCCAGAATGTGTCCTATGTTGTGTTGCAGAGTTGTTGTATTGGACTGCTTTAGATTGTACTGGTACATCAGTTTCCAGCATCTGGCACTGGCTAGCTCCCACAGATTAGTGTCACTGCAGGATGATACAGGACATAAAATATCATGCAGCCTTTTATATTTTATTTTTAAGTTAAATTTTTTCTTTTAAAAATCAAAGTATCTAAATCTCTGTGTCCACTTGAGGTTTTTCTGCAGCAGGACAAGCGATTCAGTGAGACTTTTCACTTTCTCCGGCACCTCTCACATCCCCTCTCGTACTCCCTTACTGTATATAGTAAGGTACAGCCGAGCTGTTCCACATCCGTTTCCGCCTCATTTTAGGGAGGCAGTGTGACTTTGGTTTGGGAAAACGACATGGCCTTGAGCTTTTGTGTAAAAGGCACGCACTTCTGGCTAATGACCAGGCACAGCTCTGTCCCTTCAGATTCTGCTTTATTTGGCTTTGACCTTTGGATCTACTTTTTGGGGGGAATACATGCTTTGTGCATGCGTGTGTGTGTGTGTGTGTGTGTGTACATGCATTTAAGTTAGATTCATGTTTGCCAATTGTTTTAATAACGAAGTTCCCTGGTGTTTAATCTGCCCTAAAAACGGCAAAACACTGTAGCTATTAAGTTACTGTAAAGACCAGATTTTTTTTTGGACATTTTTTTTACCAAATAGAATATTTATAAATATCGAACTTTTAAAAAAAAGCATTGACTGCTAGTTATGGCTAGTTTGGCCTAAACGCAAGATAATCTACCACCTTTATGTATTTCCTGCAGTTGACAAACCATTTTTGATGCTCAGACAGCTCAGTTATTGAGTTTGTTTAACCACATAAATAAGATAATCTAATTATAATGGAGGAAAAAAAAGGAAACACTGGAACTGGATACAGCAGCGGCTCAGTCTTGCTTCCAATTATTCCCAGTGGCCATGAAACAAATAATCCCAACCTGAATGATGTTACCGCTGTGTATGAGCATGTTGGATCAGTTCACGTAGCCTGGCTGGGTTAGAGGCATGATGGGACTAACACTACTGCGTTTATTCAGTGGTCTGCATGCCCTTGAAAATAACCCAGAAACTAGAAACCTTTTTTTTTTTGGTGTTTTGTGCATCAGATGAGCAGTTTTTATTGGACTGACTGGGCGTCATTTTTGGATCCGGAATCCAGCACTGCCGCCGTGCAGCCTCAGCCCCCAATCCTTGTGGAATTCACATGATTTGATGTTAAGATATGAAGCACATATTTTAATGTTATATGATAATTTAATTCAAGTAGACATTAAACCTGAAGTCGTCAGGTTTCTGCACCCTTTAGATTGGCCAAACATACAATGCAAGCTCTGTAACAATGATTGTAATCAGTTTTAAAAAATACAGGTTTTACAACTTATAAATCTAGTTTGGTGAAGAACCTTTGCACCTTTAGGTCTTCTTCATGTTTCTGCTCTCTGCCTTTTTTTGCATAAGAGTAATTAGTTTGCACAAGGTAGAGTGCAAAGTAAAGTGCAGCCCATAACAAAGCAGCTAACTGGGATGCTGTGGACTACACTGTCATGTGAATAACCACAATATCAACTTGCTAATCTGGAGTGCAGTGTTGAGCCTATGTGCAAACCCAACTGTTGCTGGTGCTGAAACCAGGGTTTGCTGTACAGGTCTTAGCATTTGTTGCCTGCTTGAGCTGGATTTAGTGGCAGCAGGATGAGCAGCGTTGTGGAGGAATTGGGAGGTTTTCTCTCACAATGAGCTTGCCAGCTGCTGGAGACGGTGACAGTGAGGAGGTTTTGAAGGTAAGGTCAAAGCTTCAAAGGAAGCAACAACTCTTCCACATCTGCTTTTACTCCCAAATGGTAATTAAAGGAGCAAAATCTTGCCACAGCCTCCTTTCTTTTCCCTTAAAGTGACTCATTTTGTTTTAGGAGTCATTTCATTGGCTACAGACGCAAGGTCATAGGATCCTTGATTGAACTAAACTGTGCCCATTGTTACAACACTTTTTTTATGGTTTCATCAATGTATAAGCCACAAATTATGTTCAATATCCTCACCTTTAGTGATAATTAAATTCACTTGTCTGTCTGTTTTTGTATTATTGCATATTTCTTACTTCAAGTCATCAATCATTCCCCACGGTTCAAGCAGAAACCGATAAGCTGGCAAAGCAATTAAACTTCAAACGGACAATAGCTCAATTTTTCTTTCATTTCCTGGCATTTCATCAGAGTGGATGTCAGATAAGAATTGATAAACCCACAGAAGAAAAGGGTAAAGCCATTCTCCCACTGCCAAGACATTTTGTATTATTAGCCAGATCGTTTGTCAAATCAAATATCATTTAAAGGCCAAAATATTCAGCAAGCCATGCTTTATAACAGCGGAGAGGAATGTACATAAAAACACTAGTAGGATAAATAATAGTTTTAAACCTTATAGTGAATACCTAGCCGCATTATCACATAGTTGACAATATGTATAGTGACTAGTTGCATTTAGCGTCTTAAAAATCCCCTCCACACGGAAAAAACTAGAATTACCATATTAAAATCCGTAAAATGGCACCTATTCCTTCTCCCTCGTTAAAAATTCCAGAATATTTTCCACAAGTTGAACTGCTGGACACAAGATGTCTCCTTCACTGTAAAGTCCTTTCTCAGTGTTTGTGCACGGAAGTTTCCACATCCCATTTGTGTTTGCTGAATATTGGATTAGTTTCCAAACTATTTGTGATGTCACAAATCATGCTCGTAGGCCCCGCCCTTAAAATCAGTTTGAATCAGCACAGAGAAAAATTACACTTTGAGCAATGAATATTAAAACAGCCTTATAGTGTCAGACTCTGCACATACATCATTCTACACAGTGAAGCTCAAACATTCAACTGCACGAACAAGAAGAAAAACACATTTTGGACTGGAGGGGGTTTTTAAGATTTTGTGTGGAATGTTAATGATATTTAAAACACAAAGTAACTTATAAATGCGACAGGCACTTTTTTACTGTTGAAGCTGTGTGTTTATATTTACTTTGTAAAATATGTTTGCTTCATTCAATCTCGTCTCGCCTTCCTCTGTCAACTTTGGACAAAATAGAAAATTTCAGTTTTTGTACAAATGGCCACCGGTCTTCATTCTCAGCTTAAGTCGGTAACAAAAAGTAGGCTTGTGTGCGACGTGCCTCTGAAAAATGAAATGGAAAGCTTAAACATATCGGTTTCGATCAAGTAAAATAAGACTTTGTGAACGCTGTGTAGAATTGGGTTCATGTCAGAAGATCTGCAGAAGCATGATGCTAAGGCTGCGATCCGGCTGCAAATGCATTTCCCACATTTGTATACTGTATAAACATCACTGGTATTCCATGGTCTTTTATTCAAGGTAGAAAAATACCTAGTTATAGTTATGTGTGTAGATGTAATGAACTCTTCAGAGTAGTAGCAGTTAGCTGTTGGAAAAAAATAAAATGGCTGAAAGGTTATCGACAACAAAACTAATGTCCAGCTGTAAGAGGGATTTCTCCAGTCACATCCTAAATTGACATAAAAATGAATATTCACTTTGGTGCTTTCTACCGTAGTTAATGGTCATGTATTGGTTGTGGCTTTGTGAGTTTAATGGCTGCCAGTTTCCAGCACACTTCATTTTATGCTCACTGTGTACAGCGCAAGAGTCTGTTTGTTGGTGAGCCAAACCGCAGATTCTCTCGGACATTTGGCAAAATTGAATGGACCTTTTCCTTCAGGATAAATAATGGCTTCCAGAAGTGAGCTATATGCCAGAAAGGGGGAGACGATGTGTACCAACTTTGACTGAAGACAGAGTCCTCCCACCCAGGAATGATTAACTCCGCTGGTTCTGCTGTGTCAGATGTCGTAAAAGCAAACTAACATGTCCTTAGACTGTGTATGTGTGTGTGTGTGTGCTGCATTTATTGATCCACCAGCTGTCTACAGTACATTATACACCCTTATTTCTTATTTCTTCTCATCATTTTCGGGTGCTCTAGAAGAAGTGAAATTCCACCTTGCAGTGATAATATTTTAGTCCTAGGTTTTAGGAGGTTTAGCTCTGGTTCTCATAAAGTGTTATGAGTCTGAATTATGAGCATACTCATTTTGAATCCATATCATGAATGTTATGTGAAGAATTTAATGTTTTTGTTTTTTTTAAATAATAGAGAAGAACACGTAGATTCTCTAAAGGTTTTTGTCCATTGTAGTGCCCCTATTAAGCCACACACAACACCACACTAGTTTTTAAATACTAGTTAAAAGTCAAAAAAAAGAATCATTTAAATTTTTTAATCAGGATGGTTGGCGGTCTTGAATGGAATTTGCTTGATATACTCAAATTTTGAAGGTTTTGGTGGAACTTGTGATCTCCAACGTGGTTGTACCTGGTAATCAGCAGATGCAGCCCAAAGTTTGGCAACAAACTTGATGAAGGATAACTTAAGAAAGTTAAGCTCACAACCAGGACTTCAGCAATTCAGCTTGTACTTTTCTCCTCATTCTCCAGGTGGAAGGTTTTACCGCACGTCTGACTCCACATGCTGCAGCTTAACAATGTGAGTCTCATGGCTGATCTGAGACTGAACATTCTCCCTACTCCGGGGTAGAAGGACTGCAGTCCGGTGTGTGCACTGTCCTGTGGATCATATGACGGCATCGACTCTCTGTGCTTGTCAGATTGGTCATGTGATCCGCCCCAGCACTGGCATTTCACAGTGCGCAGCGTTAAATCAAAGTCGGCCACAGATTTGATTGGAAAGTGAGCTGGCCTGTGTAGGTAGATCTGCTGTTTTTCAGTCTATTTCCATTACTCACACACACACCACAGTGAACTTGACACCAAGAGGGAACAATTACTCTATCCTAGGCCCATGATAATGTGGCAAATCTAGTGATCCTGAGAGCATCTGCAGCTGCAATGGCCGTTGCCTCCTCTCCAGAGAAGGATCAGCCCCTCCTCCAGCTCCAGAAGGTGGACTCCAGTCGAGTTGGCAGTCGTGTCGTCTCTCCAATCCTCAACTCCACCCTGGAAACAAGCCAACCCATCTGCATCCCCTCCCCTTACACCGACCTTGGCCAAGACTTCACCACCATACCTTTCTACAGTCAAACTATCTTTAGTTATGCCGGTTCGGGCATTTCAGACCGCCCCTCCGTCCATCAGTCACTAAGCCCCTCCTTATTCTGGCCCAGCCATGGCCACGTGGGACCTCACATACCCCTCCACCATTCCCAGGCTCGACCTCAGCATGGACAGCCAATCCAGAGTCCATGGGTGGAGCTGTCGCCGCTGGACAGTTTGTTAACAACCAGGTAGGATGGTGCATCACTTCCTGATTCTTGCAGTCAGCCAAGCTGGTAGTAAGGCTGCAACTAATCATTTTAACTCTCACCTTATCTATTGATTATTTTTTATGATTAATTGATTAAATTGTTTGTCTAAAAATTATTAATTATTAAGTTACATGATATAAAACTGAAAAAAGCAGCAATTCCTGGCATCCAACATGCAGGAAACGGCAAATATCAAGCATTTTATATTGACAAATAACTGTCTGTTAACCGACTAGATGATTATTTGACTAATTGTTTAAGGTCTTTTCACAGTTGCATTTATGTTGAAATTGTTCCAATATGCGCATGAAATCAAATCTTCCCCTGTCTTGTTAAATAATTACCTGCAGTACGTCAAAATAATCTGTAATCATACAACTGATGTGGTAATGATTTATTAAAATGGAACATGCAGCACACTTAATTAAATTGATTTGCATGCTGAGGCCAGATCACTTATTCCACACGTTTATGCCTCGGGAAGAAATAATGACTCAAACCTATCTGTTAGTAAGAGTGCGAGGAGGCGTTCTCAGGAGAGCAAGGAGGGTGTGGTGTCGTCCGGCGGGAAGGCGGACCTCCACTACTGTGCTGTGTGTCACGACTACGCCTCCGGCTACCACTACGGCGTCTGGTCATGTGAGGGGTGTAAGGCCTTCTTCAAGAGGAGCATCCAAAGTGAGACACAAAAATGTACAGTATCCTTGCATGTGTGGTGGAAAAACGGGTGGATACTCAATCAGGAATTTTGCTAGAAGTTTGGTGACACTCATCTCGGTCAGTTTTTTTGTGGGACTGTCTAAGGCATTCATAATTATTAGTCAGTGGGTATTGCTTTTATGTAAAATGTTATTTAGTGTGTTATTAGTAGATGAGACTTTTTTTTCTTTATTTTTTAGCCATGCTAACACCTTGGTTCTAGGGAGGGCGATGTCGTTCTGTCAGTCCACCACTGTTGTCCAGACTAAAATATAGCGGCAACTATCAGATGAATTGGCATGAAATTTAGTACAGACATTTGTGGTCTACAGTTGATGAATCCCACTGACTTTAGTGATTCCCTGACATTTTATTGACCGTCACCTGCAGGTCAAAATTTTAATTATCCAATAGAATTTGTCCACAAGATGGAGTGGCACAAAATTCTATACATACATTCATGGTCCTCAGACGATAGATCCTTCTGAACATAGCCATAATGTGACTTTTCCTCTAGCACCACCACACGATTGACCTTTGTGGTTTTCAGTGAGATTTATGTTTTTAATTGGACAGATTGCTACAAAATTTGTCACAGACAGATGTTCATGTCCCCCTCAATATAACTGTAATAACTTTGTTGATCCCTCAAACATTCTTTTAGAGTTCAGCATTTTAATTTCATGACCAAATACCTGAAAAACTACTAAAATTTCAATTAACTTAAGCAAGACTTGGTGTTTAGTGCTAATTGGCTAATGATAGCATGCCAACCATAGACTGTAGATGC
Organism: Hollardia meadi; assembly: GCA_037974645.1. NCBI lineage: Eukaryota > Metazoa > Chordata > Actinopteri > Tetraodontiformes > Triacanthodidae > Hollardia > Hollardia meadi. The sequence continues at coordinate 11,150,939 of JBBPCS010000238.1, forward strand.
CAACACGCTATACTTAGATGATGAACAGGATGGATATTATACCGGCTTGATGTCACTATGTTAACGTTGTCACTGTGAGGATATTTCTTGTATTTTTTCATTTTCCTTCCTCATCCTTTGGTCATTATCTTCTCTCTTTCATCTTTGTTTCAGCAGGACAAAATGATTACATCTGCCCTGCAACCAATCAATGCACTATAGACAAGAACCGCCGTAAGAGCTGCCAGTCATGTCGCCTTCGCAAATGCTATGAAGTTGGCATGACCAAGTGTGGTCAGTGTATTCTCTTATTTGTGTTTTGTCCTTCTGTTCCCATCAGAGCTTGTTGTATTTTCTTTTTCTGTCCCCAACGAACAAGAAACTCTAACAAGACAATGTTAATCTGTTATTAAGTTTGTTAAATTTCATCTCTCATATGGAACGTTTCCTGTGGCTTTTTTGTTCAAGAATATTTCCCTGCTTTTACAGCCAGAGCAGTATGATCCAACTCAGGGAGACCAGCCAGGAGTTGTTCATTTTAATGTAAAATTGTAAACCTCTAATGTACATTACCTGCCCAGCCCCAAACTGCAGATTAAGTTAGCAACTAGCTGGTGAACATAGTGGAGAATTTAACAGAAAAAGAGACAGATATTTCTTTCAGGAGTTGGTGGAGACCAAAACAGAGTTAAAAGAAGTGTGAAAATTGGTTCAGGTCATTGACATAGATGAACAATGTGTCTCAACTTCCTCCCATTGTACAAAAGTGAAGCCAAAATATCCGGGATACGGGTGCTGCTATCTTGCACTGGTGATGTCGTCCGGAGCAATCGAGTTGCCGCACATACCCTGGCCTGCCCAATCGTGAGCAGGGCTCAGCTGTTAATCATGACGTTTCACCCCGTTTGCTTGATGTGTAAATAAACAAGTTTTTGCTAGCAATATCACCATATCAACTTTAAAGGTGATGATTTCTGTTTCTGTCTTGTTTTTGCTGCCAAGTGGCCAAAAATCAGTTATGACAGGTTTAGAATTAATAGACATGAAAATCAACATAAAATTTACAAATATGGTTAGTAAAATATGCCTTTTTTCCCCATTTTCTTTACCTCAGGTATGCGAAAGGAACGCGGAAAATACAGGAACCCTCAGATGCGACGAGTGACCCATCTGTCCTCACAGGACAGAACTAATGGACCAAGCGTGTTAACTGGACCAGCCGTGGGTTCCTTTAATGCACCCCACCCTACTGGACTGACTTCAGAGCAGCTGATTGAGCGAATAATGGAGGCAGAGCCGCCAGAGATCTACCTCATGAAGGACATGAGGAGGCCGCTGACCGAAGCAAACGTCATGATGTCGCTCACTAACCTGGCTGATAAGGAACTGGTTCACATGATCAGCTGGGCCAAGAAGATTCCAGGTGTGTGTTGGGGTATACAGGGATCTCTAAAATCAAAATTAATGAATTTACAGAAGCTATTTTTGACTTTTGGAAGGAGCCAGGTTAGCTGTTTCCTCCTGCTTCCTCTTTAAATGCTAAGCTAAGCTAATAATCACTTAGCTCTAGTGAAATACTTAATGCACAGACCTGAGAGTGGTTTCATCTGAATCTCACCATGAAAATGAATAATTTTATTTCCCAGTTTCAGATTATTCTTTTAAGACGTTTGCATTGATGATTACGATTACAGTTGGAGCTTTTTACTGATATAATTTAACTGTGAAAAGTGAAAGACAAAATGACAAAAAGACATTTCCATAATCCTTCTATCCTGCAATTGCAAACATTATTTTATTTATAGTAGTTGCACACCATTTTGACCTTTCACAAGTTTATGTCTTTAGTTTTGTCTTTCTTTGAGTCCAGAAATAATATATGGTATGCAGTCTTTTAAGCGCTCATCAAAACCATGTTGCATGAAGAGTATTGAAAAGACACACAGGGAGTACAAGGTAATAGCAAAACACATTTAGTTGTTTTTATTTTACACCAAACATCTTCAGCATCAAGATAAACTTGTTTTAAAGGTGCAATTCGTAAGATATGGACAGAATTTTGTTTTAAAAAGTAAAAAAAAAGAAGAAGAATTTAACATAAACATTATCAACAGAATGTGAAGAAACAGCAGTGTCGACGTTATGTCAAAGATGTCAATGTATTGTGTTGCAAAGATATTTACAAAAGTTAGCGTGCTAACCAGCTAGCATCAGCCCGTACTGTCTTATAAAACCACTTTGTACCTCTAGAGGCGACAGTCCGATAGCCCTGGTTCTTGAGTAGTTCCAACTAGTTTCACAAGCTCTCTTAGCATTTAGTCTAATAAGTAAACAAAACAATCTCACAAAATGTCAAGAAAGGCAATATTCTTACACTTATTTTCCTTACCAAACATAAAAATACAACCGTACACCTTCTGAATTCAAGTTTTCTCTCTTTTACCAAACTAAGACGGGCTTAATTGGCTCGTTAACTCATCGTAAAGCACACTTCATTCAAACGAGACATAAACGAAATTTGGCCGAAGTAAGAACGTTTTTGCGTACTGTTCTTACCGCTGTTCTGAGGTTTCTCCTCTCTTGTCCCCGCCTGCTGTGTCCGATTGTACCCAGAATCATAGCCCTCATCAGAGCCACCGTAAACCTCAGTGCTGTATCCCCTGTTACCAAACAGGCTGTTTCAGAGGCTGTGTCCGTTCCCAGTTTGGTTTCCAGACATGTTCAGGCTGCGGAGCCCAGTTAAGCTGAGCCCCCTGCCCATGGTGACCCACCCCTGTGATACGGTCATGATCTAGTCTGAACTAGGCCCACTAGCTCCCCTGCTATTTTATAGATTGCACCTTTAATGATTCCCAGAATGACATATTTGGATATTTTTATGCCTCTAATCCTTTTTAACATCCTTGCAGAGCTGTTCAGTCAGCTGAGTTAATGACAGACATACAGACAAAGTAATTGTCTCTGATTTATGTAGTGTGTGAGTTGAGTTCTGCAAAACTGAGTAGCAGGGTTTTTGGAATTGCAGGTGGACAATGAGCTGTGACATAACTTTTATTATAGCACGTCTCTGTCTATTAGACACGCTGATTGATTCAGACTGATTTTTTGCACAATATGAAATTTAAGTTCAGCCAATTTCAGCTGTGACCTGAAAAACTGAAGTCCCCTCTTTCAGGCAGATACTATGACACAGAAACCTTTGACCTCACCCTAAAGTGACATGTTTGACTGTCCTTGTCACTCGCTGCCTGACTGCACACTGGCACAGGCTGTACCTGACAGTGTGTACATGACCAAAATATTAACCCGGTTGGAACCTAATTTGGGGCCTGATACAGTACATTTGAATTAGGGCTGGAGTTATTAATTATTCCATTATTATGAAATAATAAATCAATTTTAAATCATTCTCTTCTCTTCTTCTGTGTGATGTCCTTACATTACTTGTTTTGTTAGACCACCATGCCAAAACCAAAAGATATTAAAATTAGTGCTATAAATTACTGAATCAAAGAAAAGCAGTAAATCATCACATCTGAGATGCTGGAACCAGCTAATTTTCTGCATTTTTTGCATAATAAATGATTTAAATGGTTAATCGGTTAAAATCCTCTGCGATTTATCAATCAACTAATCGTTTCAGCACTAGTTTCAACAATAAGACAGTGAGACTTCATACTGTTGGAAGATGTTTAAGGTACATCGATTGCAAACTGGATCAGGATTTTGTCTTTTGCTGTCTCTGCAGAGCATTACTGGCAGCACACAGTTACAAGTCTAATTTCCAAATGCATTAGGACGGTGTGTAAAACTAAAATACTGTAAAACAGAATGTAACAATTTGCTTGTTGTTTTTGATGTATACTCAATTGAAACGGTACGAAAACAGCATATTTAATGTTAGACCTGTTTTTGTAAATACATGCTTATGCTGAATTTGATGCCAACAACACGTTTCAAACAAGTTGGGACAGGGGCAACAAAAGCCTGGGAAAGTTGTGAAACACATGAGTGTATAAAGGAGATTACTACATGGGTTCTGGGACGCTTTGTAAAACAGTTTGTTCACAAATGATTGCATTCTGTTTTGGTTGGGTTTGGTTTTACACAGTGTCATAAGTGTTTTTGTCTTTTCTCCAGGGTTTATTGAGCTCAGTCTCTTGGACCAGGTGCACCTGTTGGAGTGCTGCTGGCTGGAGGTGCTGATGATCGGCCTGATGTGGAGGTCAGTGGACCATCCAGGGAAACTTATCTTCTCCCCCGACCTCAGCCTGAGCAGGTACCACCGCCAAAAACTTACCTCCCTACTTTCACAAGTTAACTTAATTAAAGGGACAGGGTTTGCCATCATTACTGTGAATGTTAGGTTAACATGTCTGCATTTATAGAGGTGGTCAATGTATTTACTTTCTGTAATTACCTGTTTAAAGAGTTGTTTTCATTGTAAGCAGCTATGGTTCAGGAGGTAGATCGGGTCGTCCACTGTGTGTGAATGGTTGATGGTTGATAGAAATATGGCTAGAATGGATAGAAAGCGCTGTGTTATCTCTGCTTCCAGATATACTTTCTGGGTATGCGGCCCACTGAACATGCGCCGTAGTGTTTCTCAAATCACTTTTCTCAGCTTGAGGAACGTTTTTACAAACATAAAACCTCCATGAATGAAAAATCATGGAGGTTTTATGTTTGGCTTCATTTTGGCTTCAACAGAGGCTTCATTTTGGTACAATAGGAGGAAGTGGAGACACGTGGTCCATCTTTATTTATGTCAATGGTGTCAACATTTTTACAGACATCTCTTTTATAATGGTGGTCTTCGTATTTGGCTGCAGGGGAATTTTTTGCTGCAATACCATGAGTGGCCACTGGGCAAAATTGGAAGCAAGTGCAAGTTACCACAATCTAATTCGAATCATGCTTTGTAATAAATTACAAAGCTTCATTCCCTTTAGTCTTGTCAGAAATATGTCCCAGCTGAATATTTAATGCCTTCAACTAACTTTGAGGAAGATTGGATATTATACAACAATAATTCTATTACTTTACTGATTCTTTTCATTTTGTTTGTACAAATGTAGATGTGTTTAACATGCTGTCTCTTTTAATCCGAGAGAAAGAAACTGATTTGTTTGAGTGTAAAATGGTATCTCTACACTGATTGCCGTCGAGAAACTGTAAACCATCTGCAGCTCTGCAGCAGTGATTACATCTGCGCTCACATTTGGTTACAACAAGGGGTATCTGCTGGTGCTCAGCTCAGTGTCCTGAACTATCTGACAGAGGACAAAATTTTCTTTCATTTCTCGGTAATAGTGTCGTGCATGCTGCGATGCACGAGTCATGAATCTTCCTGTGGCGGAAGAGGAAAGATAATTTACCTCTGTTATAGTAAAAGTAGCAATACCACAATGTGCACACGCTCCTGCACAAGTATAAGAATCAGAAAATTGTGGATAAAGTACAACAATGTAATCGGTACCCAAATGCTGTGGGTGGTCGAGCAAATTCGAATTGCTTCATATACTTTAGGGGAGTTTAATCTTTAACAATGCACCATATATTCTTATTATATTTTAAGCTCATCATACATGTTAATCTAAAAAAGGAACTGCTGATTGAATAAAGGTAGCATAAATGAAAAAAAAAAAGAAATGTAAAGACTATAATAAAGGAGGAACAAGTACCTCAGAAATGTACTTGGATACAGTACTTGAGTAAATGTACTCTCCACCACTGGAATCTTCTGCTATCTGTGCAGCTTTTAAGTGAAACCTGCCGTGTCAGAAGAGGTGAATGTAACTCACTTGTCCAGCATATTCATTTCCTCTCCTTTAATGCCAGCTGCTGAACAACCACCGCTTCATTTCCATATTTCAGATCTCCGTGTTAACTCCACGCAGAGTGTTTTTTTTCCCCCAAAATGTCACATCTCCCTAATTTGGTGAGGCAAAAATCGGGAGCAGTTTCCTGATAAACAACTGGCCGTGTCTTGTGTCTTTGTATGGCAGAGAAGAGGGGAGCTGCGTCCAGGGCTTTGTGGAGATCTTTGATATGCTGATAGCTGCCACGTCCAGAGTGAGAGAGCTCAAGCTCCAGAGGGAGGAGTACGTCTGCCTCAAGGCCATGATCCTCCTTAACTCCAGTGAGTACAAGTGTGTGTGTGTGTGTGAGTGCACATACTGTGTCCTCTTCATGTGTGTGTCTGTGATGCTCCAGTATGTGAAGCCAGGGTGGAGTGTTTGATCGGTGTCTCAGCATGTAATCCTATCTGTGTGTGACGGGTTGGCAAGGGTACCAGCTATGTAACTAACCAGTGAAAAAAACCCTAATGGGAACACAGTGTGTCGTTGGAGTCTCTGCTCGCGTTGGTTGTGCTGAATGCTCTGAATAACAGGAAGTACCAGTTTGAAGATGAACAGGGCCAGAGCCTCTCTGGTGAGCTGCTGCACTGGGGGAGTAATTAATGTCTGACTAATGTTTCTGTTCAGGAAAACAGGTGCCATGTGTTTCTTTTTGCTCCATCTCTGCTCCATATCAACAAGTAGAGGCTGTGAACATTTCAGACCCACAATGTAGAAAACTTGGACATGAACGATGAGCTACCACTGGAATACAAATATAATGACTTCTTAATGAGAGATCAGGGGTCTGATTTTTGGAGCATGAGAGGATCTCGTTGAATTTTCAAGATTAAGACAAGATTTTGCTTTGAAAAGTGACTAAAATAAAGAATTCCCATTTTCATCTTAGCATAATGGACCTGTTTGTTGAAGCCAAAATGTTTCTGTGCCCGTGTGCGTCACCAGACATGTGCCTCAGCTCCTCAGAGGGCAGCGAGGAGCTGCAGAGTCGCACCAGGCTGCTGCGTCTTCTGGACGCTGTAACGGACGCTCTGGTGTGGGCCATCGCCAAAACCGGCCTCACCTTCCGCCAGCAGTACACCCGCCTCGCCCACCTGCTCATGCTGCTCTCACACATCCGCCATATAAGGTAAAAAAGCACCCCGTCATGCCAGCGATGCTCACCTGTAAACATTCTGATGAATATTGCTAATTTATGGATGCAGGTTCTCATCTACCTACCTTCCTTTAATACTCTGTTCTTCTTTCTTTAAAACTGTGCAGTAACAAAGGCATGGACCACCTGCACTGCATGAAAATGAAGAACATGGTGCCTTTGTATGACCTGTTGCTGGAGATGTTGGATGCCCACATCATGCACAGCCCCCATCTGCCTCGCCAGGCTCCCCAGCAGGAGTCCGCTGACCAGGGAGAGGCTCCTGCTCAGCCACACAGCTCTGCTAGCGGCCCCTCAAACACTTGGACTCCCAGCAGCGCTGGAGGCGGAGGTGAACCGCAGTAATCACGTCAGAATTTTTAAAGGCGTTTGCACAAAAATAGAACGAGACTGGTGAGACGTTTTACTGGAACATTCCGCGGAGCGCTGAATTCTGTGAACTCTCATTGGTGTGCACTAACTCTGGCGAACGTTTCAAATCTGCGAAGTTGAATTTCAAGACGTTACTCTGCAGACAGACCAAACCTGGAGTGTCTGTTGCCTTAGCAGCACATAGTGAAAAGCCAGAGTGGAGCAGGAACATGAAGAATATTGCTGTCATCATTTGGCTTGTAGCACCAGCACCTGCTTAAATCTTCATGTAATATGAACCACTTCATGTGCTAAGGCAAGATGCTATTTCAGTCATTACTGTTATCATTTTGGGCTATAGCAGACCCTGAGATGTCACCAGAGATAATAAAGCTATGTAGATATAGGCAGTATGTAAAGACAGTGAGATAAATATATAAATAATGTCATTTTTACGCATTTAACCAGAGTCAGCACAGTCATTTCCTATTGTTGGGCGATATGATGATGCATACAGAGATACAATAGAGATACAGCTTGTTTCCAGGTATCTTTTCCTTTTAATGTCTGGATTTACAGGATTTTTACACCAACATTAAGAATTACTTAAATTTCTCTAGTTTGTAATTCAGTGGACGAGACAAAAACAGACATTCCCATTTCATCATTTTACCTATAAGATTTCAGAATTGAAATTCCAGATGATACTTGATAAAAATCAAGTATTTTCTGCCTCTATATCAATAGTTTTTTTAATCTGTTTGGTATCCGATCACGTGTTTAGTCAACACATGCGAGAAGTGGGACAAGAAAAGACAAAAGGCCACACGTCAGACAGCAGTTCCTCCCCGATATACCCCTCGTCCCATATTTTGTGTTCGTTTTGTTTTCATTGCCGGCCGAAACAACGTTCGCACTACAGAATTTGGACTTTCAGACTTTTATTTAACCTGCTGGTGAATATTGAAAATTCACACATTGCGATCATCACTAACAGGAGCAAGCGCAGATTTGCCTCTCAGCTGGGGCTTTTGTCCGAAGTGGTAAATCAGGGCTAAAATCATGTAGTTTACACTTGCTATAACTGTGGGCACGAAAAGGGAGGATTGTATTCACTAAAATGTTTGATTATTCCTTAAATACAAAATTACATATAGTGTTATAGAAGACTGTGACCATGGCACAAAGCCAGGAGAGATACTGCATGTCAACAGCATTCAACAACTGCGGCTGGAAACTCGGGTTGCTACATACAAACAATACTGTTATTTTGTCTTGGTTAAAATGACATGATCAATTTTTACTAGTATAAACAGAAAACCTTTCGGTAAGGCCATTGAAAGATTATAAAAGTTAATGGAGAATTGAACTCAAGCAGAACAGAAGCTATACTGGAAGTAGACTACAACACCATATATTATTATTAGTGGTAGCCAATAATGATGAAAATGATCAGAAGCTAGCACAGATTATATCTGAATTCTGTTGAGATGGCTCATCTGTCATTTTGGTTGCGTCACAGCAAACCTCCAGTTGACCACCAGAGGGCACTTTACGCCACACACACACACACACACACACACACACACACACACACACACACACACACACACACACACACACACACACA
>JBBPCS010000238.1:11160015-11175353 GCA_037974645.1 Hollardia meadi
CCAGTGTATGAATGTGTGTGAATGGGTGAATGTGACAAGTGTTGTAAAGCGCTTTGAGGAGTCAGTAGACTTGAAAGGCACTATATGAATGTAAGTCCATTTACCATGAGTAGGTGCACACTTCCTCCGCGATGGTAAAGAAAGAAACAAAGTCTGTGGATTATCTTGAGTAACCGGATAAAATATGTAAAAATATGTTTTTGATTTTTGGGTGAAGTGTCCCTTTAAGCTGTCTGCCAAACAATGTAAAAACCCACTTTAATAGCTTGTAACACTTACAAATATGCGATTGGGCAGCAAGATACTGAAAGAGTTTATTTTATGATAGGGATATTAAAAATGTCTACCAGCTGTGTGAATGGCAGCCAATAGACCCCTCCTGTTTCTCGGGATCTGTCTCCACTAGTTAATTTGAAATAAATCTACACAGTAGCTCAATCTAAGAAAAAAAAACATCTATTAAGGTGTTAACTTAATAGAACAGTCCACTCTCTGTAATAGAGTTAGAAAACACATGGAACAACAGTTATAGTAAAAGATTTTTCACTCGAGAAAGTCCTTCTTGTAACAGGCTCTTATGAATACTTGGTATTTCTCACCTGGCAGCGCATCAGCGTCTTCCTCAGACTGGTGTCCCACTGCTGGAGGCCTGTACACGCTCGGCTCCAGTCTCGGTTCATACCGGCCAGTCTGTCCTGTAGTTCTGGAGCTTCCTGAGCTCGCAGGTTGACAGACAGCATGATAGACTTGTAGCGAGTAAAGATCTTTTGCATCTCCTGCAAGAGAAAACCCCATGAACATAAACACAAACGCTTGAGTGCTTCTTATCAGATCTGTTGTATTTGTCCTTAAATTTCACCTTTAGTTCTTTGGCTCTGGCTGCCATGTCCTCAATACTGACTGCCGGGTCAGATTGCCGGAGGCTCTCTAGCGCCGGGATCACGTTTTCTAACCAGGAAGTGATGTCGTCGAGGTCAGACGTGAGCTGCCGCGGCTCCTGAGGGCGGGCGTGCTGGTCGCTCCTGGACTGAGCCTGGAGCAGCTCCCAGCGTTCAATCACACCTGAGAGAGCACAAACATTTACTGACGGTGGATTTAGGTTGTAGTTTTTGTCACAAGGTGCTGAACCCACCATGAAGTATTGACAAACAGGCATTAGCACTCGCCATGTTTTCATCATCATCTTGTCAAACAGAAATGGACAGCAGTCAATGAGGCCAGTCAACACAACCACGATGTCTGGTGCCTATTTACTACAAATCATGTTACTTCACAGCCAGCAATTTTGCAAAGCATACTGCTGTGTTTCTGTTTAATTGACAGGCGTCCTTTTAACCCGATTAGTAATCTGCACATTTGTGCAATCCATCACCGGGAACATCAAGCTGTGAATCGCATCATGTCGACATTGAAGCGTCTCTCACCTGACTGTTTCTCTGAGGCGGTCAGTCCTGTCAGGCCGAGCTCCTCCGGCTGCTCATCATCATCCAGGATCAGCGAGACTCTTTTAATGCCCTTGATGCTGCCGCTGCACTGAGACATGAGACCCAACTGGAGACACAACAAGCGCGCTGTTAGTACTGACAGCTGCACACATTTGTGAAAAACAACGATCAGATGTTGTTGACTTTTTCCTTCAGAGACCACTGGTATAAACTGGTATAGCTTTATCTGTATCAATATTTTTGAAACATACATAGCTCTGCTTTAGTGGGGTGCTGGTGAGGGTGGGTGGAGACTCTGTGCGTCCCTCTGAGTCCAGCTGCAAAGACTGTGTTTCTGCGTCTCCCTGTGATTGCCATCTTGGAGACTCACATATGGCCATGGACGTGCTTGAAACTGAAACACAAAAAGAGGTAAACCACAGGCATTCATTCCCAACACATCCAGCTCTGGCAAAGTTCCCTTATAATAGTATTTCCGACCATAAACGTCTAATTTGGGTATAGTGTATCAGTCATCAGACTCTCTGCTTAGAAATTGTGTTCCCCTGGTGGGAGTTTTTGGTTTTGGAAAGGAATAATATACACTGAAAGAACGTTAATGGTGATCAGGAATGAGGACAAACACTTCACTTTACAATCCTGAATTCCAGCCAAAACTTGACAGAAATAAAGCAAAGCAAAGTACCCAAGCGTAAATCCCCAGAAAACCCCAGGAAAGTGAAGTATTTGTTATCCCTGTGGTGCTTAACGCCATATTTCACATGTTTGAGCAGCAGGAGAGAGAGATTATGGCTCCAAAAACCCAAGTGGGGAAATCTGCAGCTGGAAACTACTTTACATCAGCACTTAAACAACTTCTAAACAACCTATATTCATTGGTAAAATGACTGTGCACAATTTATGGCGAATAAAAAGGCTAAGCTCTGTGCAGTAAAACAATAACTCAGATTTCCCTCAAAATACCACCAGAGAGAGACGGCGTAAAATTCAGCAAAGGGTTAGTGAAGGTGGCTGATCATCTCCAAGAGAAGGTGTTGCAAATTCATACAAATTCTGTGTATGTGGAAAAATAAATGGTGCTGGTAAAGCTGGTAAAAAAAAAAGTATCAAATGATATATAATTTCTGCAGCCACTGCATAAATCATGTGTCCAATTAGTGACAAGGCTTTATCAAAATCAGTATAAGCCCCAAGCGAATGAAATTAAATAAAAAATCTGACCAGGGCTTTGAGATTTTTGACCTTTCATGACATCCTATTCACTGGTGTACTATTTGAAATTCAGTTCAGTTAAATGAAGAACAGCCGTTCAAAAAAGTCAGAGAAATAAAAAGGTAGAAAGTGTTTGCTTTGGCATTAAAGGATTTCCCAAACCAGACGTACATAAAGCATCAGAGCAGCAGCTGCACGACAAGCAATAAGATGCAAATGATGCACGAGCTGCTGGAAACGTATTTCACCATGAAGAGCTGTGAGTGGATTTATTGAGGTAAAGATGTTCTCTTGCCTACCCAGTAGGAAGGCTCGTAGGGCCTCCGGGGCTTCGACAAACTCCTCCTGGCTCTCAGTCAACTCCACCTCTGGGAGGAGAGAGGGGTCAGACTGGAGGTATATGGAGTGTGTGAAATGGATGCTACACTTTGCCATTTTTTTTAAGCTTTATTAACTTTGATTTTTATCGCTTTCACTTTGGTATGGCTACCAGCAAAACTGAAGAGAATCTTCTCCATCAAGCCAGGAACATCTTTAGGGACTCAAAAGCTTAACTGCGTTTCCACTGCAGAAACTTGGATCTAAATTTCATGCCCAGGTTCCCGGGGCTCAAGTCGAAGTGGGTGTGGTCCATTAAAGTGAATATGGAAACACAGTTTTATGACCTTGTGATGTCTAAAACCCTTAAGGCCATGAAAACTAGGAATTGTTGCTGTAGTATAAGTCCATACGTCGCTGTAAATCTACCTGACAGTGCACTGAAGTAAGCTCTCTCCTCCTCATCTTCTTCCTCCTCCTCCTCCTCCTCATCGTCCTCATGTGACGATGACCCTCCTACGTCTCCGGTGTGGTCCCACTCCAGTGGCAGGGAGTCCACGCTCACCGGTGTCTCCCGACCGGAACGCTCCAGCGGAGAGACCAGCAGGTGAGTGGGTGTGGCCGGAAGGCTTCCTTGGCTCCGCCCCAACCATGGTCGGCCAATCAGCTCCAAGCTCGACTCCAAGGAAAAGGTGGCACCAGAGAGCGCTGGTTCTTCTTTGATCATCTAGGGCAAGAAAAAGCAATGTGTATTCAGTTCTATTCATACATATTCTATTCATTCTGTTGCAAGAGCTTTTAACAAAATCTGATCACATCAATACTTAAATCTTTTATGCTTCCTGTAAGTTTATTGATTTTAATAGTTTGCTGATAACTTTTAAGGCTTTGCATGGTGAGGTGTTATACAGCTCATGATGCTTGGGCTGGGTTGTCCTGGCTGCTGGCCACATAGCATCATACTTGGAATCTGGAGGACTCTCAAATACTATATCTGGAAATTGAAAGCAACAATCAATTTGCGATGCGTGATTTTGCCACCATTTGTCATCTGCAAACTAAGCACTGCTGGCTAATCGGTGTCATGAAACTGACTCAACCTCACTTTTATTGAGGAGCATATTCTTTTTAACACAGTTTTTGGTTTTAAGTTTTGTATTCTCCTCATGTTTTGCTGTTTTTGTGCTCTATTTTTTTTATATGTGGTTGCCACGTTACCATATTTTATTGTTTACTCAGTTTATTTTACTGTTAAGCACTTTGTAACTCTGTTTCACCTCCAATCAGACAGTGTGGGTGGTACTGTGATGTCTTTTTCGTTTCTCATTTGAATTTGAAATGTCCTCACTTTGGGCATTGAAAAAACATGCAGTTAGACTTAGGATTAAGTTTCAACTGCACGTCTGCAAATGGAAACTGGTACAAACGGAATTCCAAATGTACTAAATAAAAATCAGTAAAAGAGAAAAGATTTACTTCTGCATAAATCAAGTTCTGAATGGAAGAATGAATGTCGTGCATGTGTGCGCTCCAGCTCACCGGCGGCTGGCTGAGGCGCTGGTGGAAGCGGACCAGTCTACTGAAAACCTCCTGGCAGTACGAGTGCAGCTCCTCCAGCTCGTCCTCTATCAGTGCTGCATCCTGCGGTGAGCTCTTCTGGATTAGACCCTCTCCAAACACTATCAGCCCGTCAATGCGCTCTGTGTTCAGGGTGATCTCCTTCTGGAAACTCTGCAGGGAGTGTCAGGATAAAATATGCATGTTGAAAACAAAAAGGAGCCAAACAAAACTCTTAATAGTATCTGTAACAGGGCTCTGGGGAATGAACTGAAAGCCTAAAAAATATATTATATTATAAACATAATGTAAAAAGATATTTTATTCCGAAAAATGAAAATAAAAAGATGATCTGAGGAGAGTTTTTCCTCACACAGTGAGCACGATTAACAGTTTCCATGTGTGAGCATGTGCAGTTACGGTAAGGCCTCACATTGAGCTGTTGTATCTTGTGATGGACGTCGCTCTCTGAAAAGTGTTCAACGTTGGTGAGCTGCAGGTCCAGCTCGGTCAGCCACACCAGCATGTTCTCTCTGGTGCCTTCAAACTCCTCCCTCTGGCTGGTGAAATACTGAGAGAGAGGTGGAGGAAAACATGAATACGCACACATGTGCCCCTTAAAATGGAGGTGTTCTTTTCTAATAAAAAGGTGTTGTTTTTTTATTTGAGACTGTAACAATTAGAAATGATAAAACAAAAAAACAAAAGGAAGAGATCGATACAGTGTGCGACAGAATCAATCAACTGATTGACTGCATTTCTTATTGATCCTTCAAATGATGGATGGACAAACTGGAGATTTCTCTTTATAAGCTACTTTGGCATAATCCTCCAGTTTTCTTAAGCTTGACAGTTCATTTCTCTGGTGACTAAAGGTCCACTTACGGTTTTGTTCTGGAGCTATATATACTGTATATATATACATACAGTATATATATAAAGACAGAATAAGACTGGTAGAAAGAGGAGGGGAGCAGACAATGAAAAGTCCCAGTTCAGATTTACACCCAGGATGTCAGACTTCATGTAAATGTAATTCTGACATCTGGTGATAGGAACAGTGTGCCTCTTTTAAGTCCAAGTTCACATGTTAAAAAATCACCAGTTGGCCTTTCTACAACACTACTGATTACACAATTAATATTTTTTAACTGTTCTTTAACTACGCTGGAACAGGACAGCCAGGTAGACATCAAAACAATTCACGGCAAACTAATTCACTCTGTCGCTTAATCATGATGCTATTTTAGCTCACATACTGCATCTGCAGGTCCATGCTCATTATAAATAAAAGTGCTGAAGAGAGAAATAAACAGGAAGGTGAGATGATGACTCATTCTCTTCTCAGCTGATCAAATTAAACATCTTATATGTTCTAAAATGTGTCAGGCTCTCTGTCCTCCACTGTACCTTGAGTCTGCGGAGGATGGCGGCCACTCTGCGGTGCAGGGTGTCCCAGCGCCTGTTGCCTTCGTGGACCATGGCTTTGAGCTGGCTGGCTCGATCGGTCCGGTTCTCCCTGGCCAGGCGGCGGTACTGGTTATTCACCAGTTCCAGCTGGGTCAGCCGCTCATGGACCTGTCTTTGAAAACCCTAAAACAGAACAGCGGAAGGTGGGATAAATCATGGATTTAGAGCAATAAAAAGAGATTAATTTTGTCAATTTATTAAATAAAACAATTCAATTAAACGTTTAAGTAACTTTCTAAGACAAAATGTTCAGAATTTAATGGTTTTCTTTATCCTCTACAAAAATGAAAATGAATATCTTTGGGTTTGGCTGAAAAAACAAGAAATTTAAATATTCAAACTTGGGCTTGAACTCTGATAGCCATATTTCACTATGACCTGACCTTTCATGAAGACCACATAATTAATGGAGGAAATAATCAGCAGATTAATTGATAATCACAGCTGTAATAAACCAATACTTTGATTTACTGTTGCTTGTTAAAAAGAAAAATGAAATAGATGAGTAGAACAAAAAGAAAATAGCCAGAGAGAACATTGTGGAATAAAATATATCAGCATTTTGGCAGTGGGAACTGATGCAAAAACACTTTGAGGAGGGTTTTTCCACAGTTTTGGTCGTGCAGTAGCAAGAAGTCAAACACCATTCAAGTCTGTAAAGTCAACAATTCAAAATTCATGAATTCAGTCCCGTGAAATTTAATACAGAAAACGCAGCTTCTTTAAGTCTTTTCCATCTGCCAACCTCAACACTGACCTCGAACTTCTTGAGCTCCTCCTTGGCGACGGTATAAAGGACGTCTGCAGAGTTGGGGTTGGCAGCGCTGCGCTCGGCCATCTTAAGCCAATCCTCGAACCGTGAGTAGTCCTCAAGGAACTTGCACCAGAGTCTCCACGTCTCCTCGATCCTACAGGGAGACATCGCACTGGAGTTACAGCCTGATTTGGACGTTATTCTATGACACTGTTGAAAGCTATTCTGACCAAAAAGTGGATTTTTCTTTTCTTGTTTCTTTCTTTTCTCTCAATAGAAGTTCTTAATCAAAATGTTTAACTTCAATTTAAATGATTAGTTTGTTTAAAAATTAAATGGAACCTATTCTTGCGTGCAACAGACAAAGAACCCAAAGAACTTATATTTTCCTATTGTGTAACATCTTCAAAAGTTGCATGCATGCAGGGATTAAGGTATGCACTGATCTAACTGATTTATATCTGCTGAAAAGTGTGAGGACACACACATATATATGTGTATGTGTGTGTGTGTGGGGGGGTGTTTTAGTTCCTACCTGAGCCTCCTGTCCAGAGCCATGGCACAGATGGTCCTCCAGCGCTGGTCCAGGCTGCGGCTGGTCTCCTGCAGGGAGTCGCTCTCCGCCTCTGTACTGCCGGCAGCATCTTCATCCCGAAGCAAAACGTCGCACAGATTGAGCACTGACGCTACGCCCTCCGTATGCTGTTCAATGTCCCTCTGCAGCTCCTGGACAGACATGTGGACGGACACAAAGACAGACTTGGCATCAGTCCATACCAGTGAAACCATATATGAAACATCAGGCCACAGTCGTACAGAGGACAGGCGCTCACTGCATGAGACCACCCCTCCCAAAACTAAACAAAGGACAGATTTGAATTATTAATTATAAAGAGAGACAAAGAGTGAGTGGCAGTGACAGTGAAGCAGAAAAACTAAAAAGGGTGAACAATAACACAAACAATACCGTAAAAACAAAGAGACAACACAACGAGGAGAATATCACAAAATAGAAAGAAAAGTGAAACACAAAACACAAAAAGATTTGCTAAAAATTTTAAATCAAACAAAAAAAGGACATTTCAAAAAGAGGTAACTCACACAGCCAGTTTAAACCACTGGTAAAACAAGCAGTGTAGCTGGACTAGTGTGAACTGAAATGTGTGGTCGTGTGTGTGTTTTTGTGCACCTGCTGCTCGGCCAGCCTCCTCTGGATCTCCTGGTGGTGACAGACGCTGTAGGTGATGGGTCTGGACAGCTCGGCCTCAATGCGAGAAAGCCACGAGCGGAGGTTACTCATGTTCTTATCCAGCTGCTGCACCGTCACCAGAGTCTCCTTCAGCTTCTTCACCCTACAACAAACAATTGCACAGAGGTTTATAAACTGTGTAATCAAAATGTGTTTATTGCATGCATCAACATCTGGTGAAAGTAAAGTAATGTCTGCTTGCAACTCACTGTCAACAGTTGCATAACATGGATTATGATCAAGTGAACTACAAAGTGATTAAATTTAAAAGAAATTTAAGGCTAGAATAGGTAAATTTGACTTTAATCGACAAAAACGATAAAGTAAATATTAGAGGAATATATGAATAAATAAAAACAATTTTTTTTTTTTTTTACACGGTTGTCTGCTCAGATTTATCTTGAGTGGTCAGGGGATGGTGGGAAATTAAAACAAGAATATAAGTAAATAGATAAGAACACATAAGAAGTCAGAAAGAAAAGAAAATGACAAAAAAAAGAAAGACATACAAAGAAACGCAATCCAAGAAAGAAAAAGAGAAAAATGTAAAAAAAAAAAAAAGACCAACAAAAAGAAAGACAAAAAGAAGGAAAAACAGATGGAAAGAACTATTTCTAACTTTCATTTATAGTCTTTTAATTGTGTACTTTTGGTGTTTTTATATAGGTATATACATTTGTGATTGTTTTTAATGCTGCCTATGGAAAGCACTTTGTTCTCCTTGCTTGAAAAGTTTTATATGATTAAATTATTATTATTATTATAGAAAGACAACGACAAAGAAAAAACAAGTCATACAGAAAGAGAAAAAGTAAGAAAGTTCAGCTGATCACTAACCTTAAATATTCTCAGGTATCTTACACCAGAACCCTCAGCCACCATGGCAACTATCCCCCTTGTGAGGGCACATACACACACACATCGCCCCACACTGACTGGTGTCATGGCAACAGTTGGGACAATACAAGCTCTCTTCTGAGCCTTAAAAGCCTGAAGTGTGCCCCCGTTTGGGAGCCTGAGTTAATGTTTTCCCCATTTGATCCTTCCTCTCCTGTCGAGGTCTGGCAGGGCCTGTCGGGGCTGAGAGGGAGACGCTCTCTACCCAAATAATAAGCACTAAAAACAGCTGCGAGTGTAAGTGGCAGGCTGAAGAATGCATGAAAGGGTCCCAACAGATGCCGCACATTGGACGACCTTAGATGAGTGTGAATGCATGTGTGAGAGCCCTTTTAGATTTGTTCTTATGAGATCCGGTTTGTTGTACACCTTCAGAGTTCAGGATTATTTGTTACTTTGGATGGTTCTTATGTCTTCAAGAGGAGTTTGGATTCTTTAAAAAGGGCTGTTTATTTGTTCTTTTCTTTTTTCACATTTCGGGTTTCTTTTGTTAAATAAAGAATGCTATAGGTCTACAGCTGTGCTAATGGCTTAGGCACCATGGTGTTTAAGTTAAATGCTAACATCAGTACATGCTAAAATGCTTACACAGCAATTAACATGCTAATGTTTAGCAGGCAATATTGGTAGCATGCTAACATTTGCTAATCAGTACTACACAGAAAGTTCGGCTGAGATTTAGGGGAATGTAATTAATTTGACAGGTATTTGGTCATAAACCAAAGTAGTTGACCAATAAACGTTGACATCCATGGAGACTTCTACTAGCATGGCTAAAAAGTGTTCTGTAGATAGACATTTATTTCTCACAATGAGGTACCACGAAAAGTAATGTTGTGGTCCTGGTACTGAAACTCTGGTGTCACATAGACACTATCCAGAAATGCCAAACAATATCAACCCTAAAGATTAGTAATGACCAAAAGTAGTATAAAAAACACATATTGGAAAATAGTACCAGGTCAGTCTTGATCTTGTTATTGCCAACTTTATGATATTTTAGCTTTTGTTAAGACAACACTAAACAATCATGCACTGAGAAAAAAATAAATAAATAAAATAGTGCATTTAAAAACTGTATATTGTTGGTATTTAAATCAGCAGTTGTAAGAAAATTCAACTGACGCTAAACCCTCAAAGTCAAAGTTGAAGAATAATGTACAGAATACATCGAGTCACTGGAGGTTTGTGTGTGTAGTTTGTGTGGCTTCATGTTTATGGCCATGTAATGAAGACATAATAGAGTCAGAGTAAATTTTGTCCAGAAAATGCTCTTCCCCCTCTGCAGATACAGCCGTCCTAGTCAACTAAATTGTCTCCCTCTTTCACTCCCTCTCTACCTCTGACAGCCTAACAAAGGCCAGCAGCCTCATGCGGAGGCCCAACAAAGACACAAAACCCGAGCAGGGGTCCCCGATGAGGAAGAGGACACAAGTAATGGATGGATGGAGAAAAAAAAAAAAAAAAAAAAAAAACGGAGCAGAAAGGGACTGTAGGATGATGCTTGGAGGATGAATTTAACAAAGTACAGCTGACCACAGGAGGGCTCGAACTTACTCAGAGACTAAACTCTAACTGACATTTACTCTTGTCACTGTAAATATGTAGCTCTTTACTGTCTATGCACTTTTTTTCTTTATACTCATCATTTTACTTTTTTGTGATTTGATCTTCAGTTATCAGGCTGGTTACATCCACTATAGAATACACATTTATGTTAACCTACTTGATTATTGGTTGTTTTTAGCTGGTAAACTAAAGGCATAAGCTCTGGGTGGATGCACCCCAACTCTACTGTAACAGTTTTCAGTTTCAAAAAGATGTTGTATCATGTAACATACATGAAGGGCTGCCATACTTTCTCAGCTAACTTTAGCTCATTGTTTTGGTTTTTGAAGGCTGCATATTTACCGCACTGTTATGTTAGTTTTATGCTATTGCCTCCATCAACTGTTTCCAGCATTAGTAGGCAGCATTTTCCAGTAAAATAAAGCAGAGTTAATCCTCCGATCCCACTCCAAACAGACAAAAGGACAAAGTTATCAACTAGATTCTGTAGAAAGTCCAACATCTAACAGCTAAAGGAGCTAATGTTCATCTCAGGAGTCTGAGGAGTCCGAACAGTTCTTGTGCCTTCTTGAGAACAGCTTTAATTATTGTAACCTTACTGCACCCATTTACATTTAGCTTTACTTTAACAGGCTTACTTAAGTGTATCTCAATACGCTGTGTAACTTGTGTACTGATATAAATAATATATTTTCAGTTACAATAATTCCTTACGTTATTTTTGGACTGTTGAATTATTTTTTATTATTTTTAGTCCAGTAGCTGTTCAGGACACCGTGCCTCAGAGTCATTTCAACCTGTCGGGACAGTTGTGAGTGTGAGTTGGTCGTGTTGCTGTCTTGGCATGTTAATTTTGATTAAAGATTCAAAGATAAATTGAACCCCACTTATTAATTACAGCCCAGGGTGACTGATGAATGCTACTCCATCAAGAATTACAATATTCCACAACTTGCCTGCAAGATGTCTCTGAGGCGATTAATGCATGCCGACAGACCCAGCCCCTCCCATATTAACCCACCCTGCCTCACATCATCCCAATCTGACACACTAGGACAGGGGTGGGGGAGTCAGAGTGGACATGGGGACATATGGTACTGTCTGAGACTTAAGCAGAGCTTTTTTTTAGTAGTGGTGGTGGGGGGTAGGTTGGGTGTGCAGGTTTAGAAGTCTGTATCTCCAGCTTTTCCACAGGCAGGACTCTCCATCTGTCTGAGGTGGGTGGGGGATCGGGGCAGTAACAGTTTATCATCACAGGGGCTTAACCTACAGTCTGTACATTAGAAGCCATGTATTCCTGACAGCTGCAGAGCACAGCTTACACAACAGCAGGTGGATGGATTCGCATTAGAGCTACTGTTTAATTATAGGCTCCCAGTTAAAGCAATTCAGTCCTTAATGATGCTCATTAATGCAGAGTGGCTTTTCTGTAAAAAAAGGTGTTTGTGTGAAAGGCTAATTATAGGATATAATTTAGTGTGTGTTACTCAGCCAAGCTGAAAAAAACATCCTCATACACACACCTACAGTACATACACTGTGATTTTTGATCTAACAACCCTTTTACCATTTCTCTGCTTAATGACATCCACACACACTTCTGGAAAGTGTTTCATTGATACAAATACACACATACACACACATACACACACACGCACGCACGCACACACACACACACACACACACACACACACACACACACACACACATTAGTGGGTACTTGAATCAAAACTTGAACAGCCGTGGCCCCTCTCACCTGGCTTCGATGTGGTGGAAGAGGTTGTGCCAGCGTTGGTTGACCTCCAGCAGCGAGCCTCGGACCTGGGTCTGCTTGGCCTCGTCACTGGCCAGCAGCAGCTGCTCACCCAGCTGCTTCAGGTGGCTCTTATTCTCACTGAACAAGTTGATTTCCTCCATGCAGTCCTGTGGAAACATGACACGATAAGAAAAAAGCTTCTATCCAATGTGTATTATATTTAAAATGAAAGCGAAGCCCCAAAAATGTGAATTCAAGTTTAGTTTAAAATTAAGTGGGATGCTTCAAATTGTCAAGGACTCACATCCACTATTTCATTGTCCCATTCATTTAACATGCCAAATACCTGTTTCCATGCCCTGGAGCAGTAGGTTTTCACTGGGAAGCGATCGAAATAATTAAAAGGGGCTATCAAGTGCCTCTTATTTTCTAGTCTCATCTAACAGCCCAAAACAACGATCCTGTAATGCTCAAACCAATTATTATCTCTTTAACTAAATGAACAAGCTTCATGATGAGACAAGAAGATACAAAAGGCTTTCAGTCCCAGAAAGGACAACTGTTGTGTAGAAAAAAGGACATGCAGCCATTCCATTCCAGGCCACCATCTGTTATAAACAACATAATGCATGTTGCTCATGTATGGATTTTTAACCTACACACTTTGTGTTCATGCCCTGAATCATTAAAGAATGTGGTATATGGAACAGAGTGCTGGTAGTATCCTGTATAAACGTTTTATAATGTGCATATAGGAGCACTAATACCTGCAATGCAAGCTTTAATCTAGTACTCATTTTAGAGAAATTCTTATCAGATGGAGCCTAAAGTGTGTCTGTTTGGCAGTTTTATCACATGAAACTGTTTGCAACTGTTTGTTTCTTCCATGTATTTGGATAAGGACATAAAAATACTCCTGCACCTTCTTCAGTTTCTCCACCATTTCCTCGATGCTCAGATCTCCGCTGCGGCACACCTTGTTCTCCATCTGAGTCAGCCAATCACAGAACTCTTTGTTCTTGTCGTTGAAGATGGTCCAGGCATTGAGGCGGTCTGCGATTTCCTGTCTGCGCAAGGACACCTGGGAAGAGATAGAAGTGGTAAAAGTGGCATTTAGCTCAGATTATTATTATTATTATTATTATTATTGTTTCACATAGAGCAGACAGGTGTATTGATATGGTAAAAACTGCTTGGTGCAATATAAAGACCCATTAAAATACTTCCTTTTAAAGAAATAAAAACATTAAAGGTGCTGGTAGGACAACAGTGGTGCTGGTTAAACTGCTGTTAGAATAAGTAGTGCATGACTGACAGCTTTTAGGTATCAGATAAGTCTTTGTTTAATATTTGTACTAGCAACAGTTTATCAAATCAAATCAAATCAAATTTTATTTGTATAGCGTCAATTCACAACAAAGTTATCTCATGACACTTAACATGTAGAGTAGGTCTAGACCACACTCTTTACTATTACTTATTAATATACAGAGACCCAACATTTCCCCCATGAGCAAGCACTTGGCGACAGTGGCGAGGAAAAACTGCCTTTTAGCAGGCAGAAACCTCGGAGCAGTAGTGTAACCAGATGACAGATAAACCAGTGATTATGGTGCTGTGTCCACACAAAGTACTAAACATGATTCATAGTTTTTAAACAAACCATGAAACTGACAACACGAACACCGGCAAAACAAATGTGTCTCTGTTGGAAAATTAACTACTTCGTTTGACAAATTTAAAATAGAACGACTCAGCGCAAAAAAAAAGTTCTCAACTGTTGAACATGCCGCGCTGGGTCGGTGCCTTGGATTTTGACAAATGTCAATCCAGACTGAAACGGGGTTATTGGCTGTGATACTTCCTGGTATCTATCCAGGAAACTCTGAGCTGATTCTACTAAGCAACCACACATTTTGTAGATTTGAGCACAAGGAAACAAAACCTGATAGATGAATGAAGAAAATGTGTAGCTTTCAGTTCACAGAGAGTTTTATTATATCAAAGCGTTTAATCTCTATCAGAGTAATCAACTGAATTGAGAGACATCCCCCAGGAACTCTGGCTGTTTGATAAAATTAACAAGGTCCATTTTCCTAATGACGGCTTAATGCCATGAAAACACCCCATTACAAAGCTGAGGAGGGGGGCTGATGATCTTTTTGAGGTTAAAGGGCTTAGCGAGCCCACGGGCATGTTTGAACCGGCTATATTTTACTGTTCAGTGGCATTTATTTGATTTAAATGAGCCCCGCTTAGGTTTTAATGTACTAAAACTGCTAGGCCTTCTGCACTCTGGAGAATTTAGGGTGCATTGTGAGCTGCTGTCACCCTGTGAGGACTTTGTGCTTCCCCTGGAACAAAAGACCATGTCCCTTGAATCTCTTTAGCCCAGCCAGGCCATCTGCTCATCTGACCCATTCCAGTGGCTTGCCCCACCTACAACCT
Organism: Hollardia meadi; assembly: GCA_037974645.1. Lineage (NCBI taxonomy): Eukaryota > Metazoa > Chordata > Actinopteri > Tetraodontiformes > Triacanthodidae > Hollardia > Hollardia meadi. The sequence goes on from JBBPCS010000238.1 coordinate 11,174,691, forward strand.
GTTAGCTATGCAAAAGAAACGGTTGTGGCTCAGATCCATGCCCCCCAGCCATGTCAGGAATTAACAGGGATGAAAAATCTTGTGTGATTTAACAACAGAAATTAGTCTGTTTTGATCTAAAATAAGCTGACTTCATGTTTTTGTCCAGCAGTTTCACTATTTATAAAAAAATATCTACAATATAATTTTAAAAAAGTCAATTTTGTGATTGAGTATATATTTAATCTTACTTATGGTTTTCAGGAATTTATACTGTGTATGTTTTTGCTTGAAGGTAAACATAGGAAGGATTAAGAAGTTAAGATGAGCACAGAGATAACAAAAGAGACTACAACATACAGAACAGCAAACATCAACAGAAAACCTGATGACTGGACAAACTGGGACATCTGTGAATCCCAGTAGCTCCTGCCAAAACAGGAGCAGGTGGAAGCAGCCAGTCTGACTGGGGACCCGAGTAGCATGAGTGCAAATTATCCCGTAACACTAATAACTGACAAAAATGTCCAGAGCATGTCATGACCGTTGGCTTCTCAAGAACAAGAGTGTGTTTGTGTTTAAGCCAAAAGACTTAACTGTAGGAATTTGAGCCTGTGTGTGTGTGTGTGTGTGTGTGTGTGTGTGTGTGTGTGTGTGTGTGTGTGTGTGTGTGTGTGTGTGTGT
>JBBPCS010000238.1:11175453-11219810 GCA_037974645.1 Hollardia meadi
GGGGGATATGGGTCCTGGATATGGGTCATGCAAAGCTGACACCTCCTGCACTCTTGTTAATACTGTAATACATGCTCTTCTTTTGAATTTTTGTCAGTCAGAAGCTGTAATCCTCTATACACTAAAAAATGTAAGTTAGAATCTTTGACTGGATTGGGCTGCCTGTTAAGGACAGCTAATTGGTTCACGTCTGCAGCAGAGGTGTGTTAATATTTTTGTGCAGTAAAAAACCCCCCAAAAGAACCATTTTTGAACATTGGTATACTTTTTATTTATCAAGAGAAGAGAACTGACTCCATGAACGTTTCAGGGAGGACCCATGGCTGTAATTTGTATTCTGTTGTCCCTTGATCAAGTTAAATTTATAGAAATATATATCTGCTGGAATACCATGTTTAGTTGATATATATTGTATTGTTTAAAAAAAGAAAAGAAAAAAGAAGCTTAAAATACTTTGTTCATTTAGTTGTCTGATTCTATTAAATGTGACATTTAGATTTTCTTGACAAAAACAATTTTGTCAAATGTAAAATAATTTAAAAAAAGGGTTTTTTATTGTGAAATACTGAAATATCTAATGTGAGTTTGAACATAAAAAATGAAACCAATAAATAAAAGACTGTTGGTGTTTAGTGGAAATATGACTGCTACCTGAACAGCTGTGGTGACCAGGTCTTGTCTCCTCTCCAGCAGTGAGGTGGTTCGATCCCAGGCTTTTTGTACGGCCTGGAGCTCCGACTGCAGTCGGCTCCGACACTCCGACTCCGTCATGGTTTCACATAAATGTCTGCCAGCCTCCAGTGTCCGGGTGTACAAAGCGGATTGAAGACCAAACGCGTCTTCGACACACTTGGTAAGATGTGGGGAGAGACAGAGCTTGTTGTTTAGCATTTTTAATTACACAGAAGTTTACTTTTCCACCACTACAAAATAGGTTGAAGACTTTTTTCATTGATGAAAAAAGCACAAATAATGATGCACATAAATAGGAGCACAGTACTCTGATACTGGCATCCATACAGGCTAACCTGGTAGTCATCTGCACAGCTCCGTATTTGATGAAGTGCACAAAGAGCAGGTCCAGCAGGGGGCAGCAAGGGGTCAACGTCCCTTAGCAGCTTCCACAAAAGTTTCAAGCCACGATGGTAAACTCTCCACTGGCTCAGTTGTTCTTTTATCAAGGACCTGCGTTGGCCAACCAGAGCCACAGAGCTGAACCAGTTCTTCCTCATACAGGTTGCTTGTGCCACGAGTTCAGATCTGTGCAAGAAGCAACACGAGAGGTTCACCTTTGTTATCTTTGGAGACAAACAAAGACTGTTGGAAAACGTGTTGACATGCATCATAAAAAACATGTAATACATTGAATATAAGATGGAGGGGATGAAAATTCAGTGATCTCTACGGGGAGATTACGTTTTGTGAAATGTAAGTTCATATGAGACACTTTCCTTTTAAAAAAAAAAAACATGGGATGAAAAATGAGTAGAAGAAGAAAAATGACAAATGGGCCTGTCGTAGTTCATTCACAGTTAATTGCTAAATCAACACAAACTTGCATTTTGCAAGTCTCAGCAGGGTTTGCAGAAGAAATCTTCCATTAGCTCCTTTTTTTTTTTTTTTTTTTAAATTGAAAGTCTTCCAAGCTTTCCAGAGACTGTAAAAATAGATTTAAGGAAGCATCAGGTAGAGAGACATCTACTGTCATTGTTCCAGGGCAGGAAACATCTGCACACACTGCGTTTTGTTGTGTGTCGGCGTCCACCCACTACGTGTGATTCTTACAAGCCAATCAAATCTAATTATTTTATCGGACGATAGCGTCTGTGAAGAACACACACACCAACACGCTCTGATAACTCAGATAACTACTACAGTTTCTCTGCTGCCTGGCGTCCACACAGAGCTGAATATTTGTTAAATACTGTTGCCAATACAATTCCTGCTGGTTTCATTGAGGTCCTAGAACTGGATACTTATACTGTGACCATGATGTATCACATGTCAAGATTTAATATTCATTGAATGTTTATGCAGTGGGGGAATTTGATTTTTTACTCAAGTACAAATTTAAGGTACTTTTTTTTTTCTTCTTTTTTTTTTAGAGATATGTGATTATCACAGGACATATTGCTGTTCCAATGAATTATTAGACTGACCAATCAAATTGTAGAGTATGCTGAACTGAACACTATAATCTTTTGCAAATTTATTAACTTCATTCTTGTCCTGAAAGGAGAGGTAAGAACCAGAATATTAGGGCATAAAGGAGGAACATGCATGCAGTACATTGGACTCCATTGAACTAAAAGCTAAGTTTTGTTAAACATTTGAATTATTTTTGTGAAGTATTAAGTACTAGTATTTAATTTCTGCGGCTCGGGGGCTCTCAATCAGAACAAAACAAAAGATGTAGGGGGTGGGGGTCAGGGACCCAGCCTCTGATTGGTTGACAGAATCAACCAAGGCCTTGTGGTATTGCTAACAACCATGCTAACAACAACAGTAACTGTTTTAAACATGGAAATATGGTTAAATTATTAATCACAGAAGACACTCAGTGTGGGATTAATCATTATAGATTTATCTCACAAAGTCTCCAAAAAGACTCTGCAGTTCAAGGCTGGATTATAAAGCTTCTGATAGGGATGCAATCACACTGTAGCCCTGAGGTAACACACAATGGTTAGCTTCCGGGCAAATAAAGTGAGTCTCTGACATGCAGGGCTCCAAAGATATTTAATAATAGTAATGCTATGTTTGTATACGACATTATTGACCCCCGAGTTAACTTCTATAGTGTTCAGTATGTCAGATTTTTCTCATCAGTCCTGGTTAATGATTGGTGGTGAGACAGACTCTTGCATGCAGCTCAGCTTCAGTGCAGTTTATTTCTCAGATAATACTACAGACATCACATTTGTTGTTGTCGCTGAGTTTATTTGACCTGGGCAAGCATTAATATTGAGACCTGAGCAGTTTCACATGAAAATTCAGTGTTTGTCTGGGGCTCTTCGACAGGGCGTCAGTAGGGGCTGCGAGCCGAGCTGCCGCCAACGTTAGCTCAGCTAGTTTCTAGCTTCTCTGCTTGTTTAGAGGTTAGGATTCATTCAGTGTTTACTGTTCACAATGTTGTTGTTTTTTACCAAGAGCAGAATGATCCGCAGATTTCCAAAACAAGCTGGTAAAAACACTCAATAAAGCAGTTTCACATGAAAAATCCTTGTCTCTCTGATGCTTTTCAGTTCTCCCGGAAGTTAAAGTGAAAGGTGAACAAGTGAAACGCAATGTTACCTTGAATAAAATTCTGTATTTCTCTGGGTTTGAACATTGTTGGAAACATTTGGGATAAAGTACACAACTCAACAAAATATAAAGGTTTATACTTTTTTTTTTGACATTTTAATGTGGAAATGTTGCACTTTATATCTTTAATGTCTTCCAAGACTTCACTTACCTCTTCTCCGCCGTTTCTTTTTCCATGGACTCAACTACATGACAGAGAAGAGCCTGCAGAAGCTGGTGTCCAATAATTATTTCAGCCTCAAGCTTCTGTGGCAGGGAGAGATGGCAACAGGAGAGAATTATATTAGATTTATAGATTAAATCTCTCATTTGACTCACCAGTAATATCAGTGTGACTGAATGATGCTTTAGCTTCAAAATCAAAATCTCACTATTTAAAACAAGCCTCCTAATGTTCTTCCATAGTCACAGTGATATATTAAACAAGTGTTGGTACTGAGGAGGTCGATTATTCAGCTTCTTCGAGCCATAATGACCAAATATTTCTTTGTCAACAGGCTTGTAATCAACGTGGGCAGAATGACAAACTGTTAATCAGAATAATCTGCAGACGTAGATGAGGGAAAGCCTTCATCAACAAACAATTTGACAGCAGTTTTCCCATAAAAAGGAAGAATATCTGGCAAGTCAACTTTGCTTTAAAGGACACTTAACAGAGTGATGAAAGAAACTGTTAGGTTAGATTCTAATTAATGTCTCTGAAAAGAAATAAATGTAAAATATCTGATGAGTGTGTTGTACCTGATGGACAGTCAGCATCTCTTGGAGGCTGGAGTAACTCTGAGGGTTTTTGAATGTTGATTCCTCCTCAAGCCTCTTCTGAATAGACGTCAGGTTCTTATGCTTCTCCTGAAAGCTCTGGGAACGCTGATGCTCAGCCTGCAGCTCTCTGGACACAGACAAAATATGACGCTTTATACAAAAGTAATAATTCAGTGGAAGCTTCTTTCAAAATGCACACATTCACTGTATTCCATCTGACAAGTAGGCACAGACTGCCCTTATAATAATTGGATAATTGGTTGCAAGTTTTAAAACCTTGCACATCTTGTACAATAACAGGTGATGTTCTGCACAAGGCAAAAAATAACTGAAATGCACAAAGAAATATTAGTTACAGTTTTTTTTTTTTTTTTAGCAAATTCAAATAGCAACAAGAGGAAGACACACAACACAGCAGCACACGATATGGATTTTTATTTGTTTATTTGTATCTTTTTGAGCTGAACTTTCTCACCTGTTCCTCTCAAACATGTGAGTCATGCTTTCAACCCATTGCCTGCTGAGCATGTGCACTCTCTCGGTATCATGGTTGTTAAGGGTCACATAGCCACTCATCTCTCTGACGTCAACCAGTGACGCAAGCAGAGCGCCGAGCTCCAAGAGAACCTGCTAACACATCCAAGAGATAAAAACAAAAAACAAACAGCACATTTTCAGTTCACGAGCAAAAGGTCTCGCACAATCAAACTGACCCCAACACCCCTCCCCTATGAGAACCATGCCAATTCAACAATCTGAGCCTTAGGAATGCCAAAAAATGTGATAGTACAACACAATGAAAGTTCATATAAAAAAGTATCAAAAATTTGTAAGTGATTTTTTACATCAACAAAAAAAAAACCCTCAGGAAATATAAGTCATGCTAAATGACACTCAAACGTATGTGTATCATGTGCATGATGCATAGAAATAATGTACAGGAAAGATCAATTATTGGAAATAACAGGGATTCTGACCAACCTTCACAGAGTCTGTGTCATTCAAGCTGGCCTCAGGTTTATTCTGAATGTTTAGTGTCTGCTTTTCAAGCGTCTCCAGTCGAGTATGAAATAGTTTCTGTTGCTCCAAATCCTCCTGCACACAGAGAAATTTGATGTTGATATTAACCTGGATTTGTGACGTTAAACTTCAGGTCCCATTAAACTTCAGGTGAACTGTTCTCTGAGCCACTGGCTATAAAATTCATATTTCGACTAATTTCCTCACCTGAACACTTTTCATTTTTCCAGATGTTGCCTGGACCAGCAGCAGGACATCGCGTGATAGAAGTCGGGTCTCTGATTGGATCAAATTTGCAGCCAGTGGTTCTAGCCGTCCAATAAGGGGCTTGGAAGCCACGAGAACATCTCCCACCCTGCTTTGCAAATCCTCAGCAGCGTCGTGCAACTGCTGCCAATGAGCAAGTGGAAAAACAATCAGTTAGACGGAGGAATGAGAAGGTAAGGACAGCCATATATATGTCTATTTACTTTATTTTCTGTGATCTTTCATTGTATTTAATTACTTAGTATTGACTGCCTTCCATCATCTTACAACTGTTCATCAATGCACCAAAAATTAAAGATCAAGCCATTGTAGGCTGCTTTTTTCCCTCATGAAAAATGAATGGTTCTGACACAGCTCTTTCAAAATAAACCTTTCAGTGAAGTTTTAAAGAGAGTAGAAATGGGAAAGCTTGCTTTGCATGACCGTGCAAAACATCTGAAGATTTTCTTCATATCACCAGTGGGTTAAGTTATCACTTTTTCAGCAGTTATGCCAGATTCCAAACTTGATCTGCTGAAAACAAACTCACCACCAACTTACACATGTTTTGGCATTAGAGTTAGATGAAAGATCCCTGTGTGCATTATTTGTTGCATTTTCTTGATATGTGGTACTTGATATATGTTGTTTTTAATCAAACCACAAGTTTTTCAACGAATAATACTGTATTTCAAGAGCTGTGATAAACAAAATCTGCCATCAAAAGTAACCAGAAATTGTTACTTACTGTAAAATATCTCACTCAGCTTCACACAATTCTTTATTTAACAAAAGTGTTTTGTACAAATCGTATATGTTCTCGAAAATCTAAAATCAGTCGGGTTCCAATATTCACAATATAGCAAGGATGAACAGCAGGGATAAGGGAGCTAAATGTTGCTATCATCTCCCTGATTGCAAATCAATTGCAATAAATCACTGGATATTGATGTACACACTTACACTAGACTTCGTAGTCAAACTCAGCTAAAATCACCCTGAACTCACCTCCAGTGGGTGAACCACGGCCTGTGTGTCCTGCTGAGGGGAAGATCTCCACAGATCCTCCCACTGACGCCACAGTTTTTGCAGGTGGAGGGAGCATTGATCAGAGACGCGAGAGAACTCCTGCCAGAGGGAAAGGGTCTGTCCGGTCTTCATCTGCTCATTCTTTAGCTCCTGCACCACGTCCTTCCACCTGACACGAACACAACACATTAATCCTCTATCACTCTATACAACGCTATACATGTTTTTCACTAGACATCAGTGAGTTGAGTTTTGTCTTTTTTTATGTGTGAATTTGATCCAGTCATTTCAGGCCGTTCTAACCGTTTTCGCTCTTCCTGCATTTGATCATCCAGAACCTGAGTTGTTCCATGATGAACAATCTTCACAAGACCCTGAGAGGATTTGTCCACAGATGCCCAAAGCTCTTCCCCTTTTCTGGCCTGCTCCTGGAGTAACTGTGCACAAAAAAAAAAAAAAAACACACAAAAAAAAACGCCTTTTACATCACAGCTGTTAATTACTGTGATGATCTTGATGATAAAATACAATTCGATCATTTATTCTTGCAGCTGTAAAGCTGTTGTGGGCAGGATTGTATGAGATAGGATTTTGCTTTTGCTCACCTGGAGGAGGTCCATGTATCCTTCAGCTTGTTTTAGAGAGAACTGAGGCTGATGTTGCAGAGAACACCGCACCCTAGTGGTGTGCAGAGAAGCCTCCCTCAGATCTCTCTCAAAACATGCCCACTCCTCCACAGTCTGCTGTAGAGCTAGTCTCAGAACTTCCATCTGCAATTTACGACAAAGGAAGACAGGATGATGTTTGGTGATGCAGCATCCCTGACACTTGGGAGGATTTACTCAGTGTTTTTGAGGAACAGTTACATGTTTTAAAGGAATACAGGACTGTGCTGTTACTTTGCTTTAATATAAAGATGTAGGAATATTGACCAAAAAAAACTAGCTCTCTTGCTTTATGCCAACACTTATTGTAAAAATAATACATTGCATTATGTTAAATCAAAGGTAAGTCATTGTCAATGACGTTTACACTTGAGTTAGAGAGTATCAGTAGTTTGAACTTTTCATGGAGAGCTAAAAATTTAACCAAAGGTATATTAAGTATCTCTTGTTGCAATGAAGGTTTTGGACTCTTTCAGGTAAGGTATTTGTATATTTTCAGATTATAGCTGTACACATCCAACACTTTCATTACTTATGAAAAACTGATGGCATAATGCTTTTTAAATGTATTCTATTTTGTGTAAAAAGTGCAAAACATGGACACAATTAAGTTTGCTTTACTTTAGTTTACTATTTAGCTGCTTTAGTTTTTAATTTCCTCCATTTTTAGAAAATATTGGCCACTTAATGTCACTTAATATAGTTATACCATTGAGCTCCTCAAGAGCTCCCCAAAAGTGAAATCAAAACATATCGATCACCCCCTGGTGGTGGGCTGCAGTATAGCTCATAAACCCCTCCTCCTCAATGATTTCAGGTAGGACATGGGCCAAACTAAAAACTCAAAGTACACCTTAAATACATTTTTCCCAAAGATGGTTTCTGTCGTTTTAGGTAGTTCTTATCATGCTGATGTGTGTTTATCTTTATTCTTTCCATCTTTATTTATGTCAATGAGTTATGCTTTAAAAAAAAACTTAACAATTTCATCCATGCGGAGAGCTAGAAAACAAGCTAAACAACACACACAAATCTGGCATCATCTCCTTACGGCTAACATGTTAGCAAGCAGTTTTCATGGCTAACGTGTTAGTAAAAAGTTGCCATGGCTATTGTGTTAGCAAACAGTTGCTTATTATACCGTAAATCCAGCAGATAGGGAGCAACATTACCATTCATTTGGGGTGTTGTTCCTGGTCATTACATAATTGTAAGTTAAGTGTAAAGCTGGGTCTTTAGCTTGCTATGTTTTCCACTATATTCACAAGCTAGTCCCTGTCTGTCTACCCTTTGGTGCCAAGCAGGTAGTGTACAGTCAGTTTATAACAGCTTTTTCAATTAAATTAGTTTCCAGTTGGAAACATGGTTGATTAGAACGGTGGGATTAATTCAAAACATTAAAGTTGGATAACCAAAATAAAATGAGCTAAAAGAAACTAAAAGGCTTTAGGGCTTGTAGAGCTGAGGGGAAAACACAGAGTTGGACGAGTTCATCATTACGAGCTAACCCTTTTACATTACTTATACGTCATTTGAGCCACTGTCCATATAAACATGCATACATACAATACAAGCATGGAGCAACAGATGTGCTCATGAGAAAAGCAGATGTTCTGTTTTTTCACAATTTACAAATCATGGAGTCATGTCTATAGTTTAACTGAAAAGGTAGTTTGGAAAATAACTTAAATTCACTTTTTTCTGGCACTATTTTTTCCATGTCTGTGATTGCCATGAAGAGATAAAGATTTATTTTTTTACCTGCTTCCTAAGATCCCCACAAGCATGACAAACAGTGTCTGTCTGGCTAGAGAAGGATAAATCACAGGGGTGATCCTTTTCCTTTCCAACATGCACTCGTGTGGCTTTCAACTCCTGCAAAGCTGCAGCCACCTCGCTCGCTCTGCCTACAACAGCCTGGAAGAAAAACCAAACAGTCTCAGATCAGAGGATAGCAGCAAGAAAGACAGTGCAAACATACATCTGCTTACTCTACTGTTACTGTACCTCCAGTTCCAGCAGAGTCTTATGAGCCACAGTTTGACCAGTGGGCTGTTTCCTCTGATTCAGCTGCTTTTTCTGCTGTTCTATCCAGCCCAGAAGATGCTGTAACCGCCTCTCTCTGTCTGCACAAGTTCGATGCATCTGTTCAGCTTCACGAATCTGTGGGGACAAAGATGAAAAGTTATTTTTAGTCAATTTGGAGAGTCACACAGTACAAGGTTTTCCCATTGTTGTTGTTGTCTTTGATTAATGTGTTCAAGAGATAAAGCATTAGCTAGTGCAACCAAGTTTTAATCAAAGTGTTAGACCAGAAAATAAAGAGAAGTTTCAGCTTTTAGTTTCAGATTCTACAGTTTGTGGTGTTTTATTGTACATTGGTTGCTGAAGAACACACCTGGCTCTCCAACTCTCTCTGAAGGTGCAGCCACTGCAGTCTTAGGTCGCCAAGTTTCTCTGCAAATATTGTATGTTTGTAGCGGATAGCCTGGCAGTCCACTCCCACCAACCGAGGCCCAGACTGGCTCAGGAAATCAATAAGGAGCTGCCCGTTGATCATGCCTGCCTTTTTTTCCTGAGAAGGAATGTTATATATAAAAGAATCAATGCAAACAGCAAGAAAAAAGTCTTCTTAAATGATAATCTAAGTGCTATGAAATCAGTAAGTTGTCCAACTCTGATATTATAGAGGTACCTCTGTTGTGCTGCTGAACTGGTTTATCTTATTAGTAGTGCTTCTATTGTATTCATAAATATTTGCTTTTTCCTTCATGTTTGCTTTTCACAGTAAATTAATTTTGAATTTTAAACAGAGTCTCTCAAAATGTTACTACTTTTACAAGAAACTGTGTAAAAATGCATGCTTCCTTGTTCAGAATATGGGTGTCTGATTTAACTGCAGGAAATGGAATGGATGTTGAAACACAGCAGTATCTTTTAAGGATGAATAAATGTCAATGAATGTCCAGCAAGTTCCTCTAAATTTAGCAAATGGGCAAAGTTTGAAATAAAAGTGCTGACATTGAAATAACCGTTCAAACAGAACCACTGTTGAAAAAAGTAAAGAGTGGACAGCGGAGGTATAGGCACCTGGTAGTAGTGCAGGATATCAGTGACCTGAGTGGCATCTCTGGCCTTAAGGAGTGGTTCTTTCTCCTGGCTAAGGCGAGTCTCCAGTTTCTTCAGCCAGTCCTCAAGGTCAGACAGCAGCTTCACCGGTGGCCATGCTGCCAGCAAACGCTAACGGCCACAAAAAGGAGAGAAGAAAGAGATTTTATCAATGCATAAATACTTTAGCCATTCATTTCTACCTATCCAGCTAGGTGGTCATACAGTAAACATCAGTTCTATTACAAGCTGACAACGGTGCCAAATTAGTCTTTAGATAAGATCTCTTCATCCTCTCCTGAGGTGATTGCCAAAGTGTAAGACGTCAAAATGAACCTTTGGCAAGACAAACCTGGCATGACTGTTGGAATTATTATAATTTAGAATATCTGGTTCCATTCACTGGTGATAAATGGTGAGGAAAATTTAAAAAGAGCCCTTTACCTCCTTTTTAAGTCCTCCCAAATTCTGTCTTCAATCACCCCAAAGCTGATTTCAGCAGAGTTTACACTCCCTTTTAGGAGGAGAGGATTTCTCAATGCCTAATTATTTTTGAAAACCAACAGCACTTCATATTTTAAGTCATTGGAGGGCTGGAAGCCAGTATTGTTTAATGGACATTTGGGCCAACATTTGAAAAACAGCCATTCACAATGGTATTCAATAAAGGCTGGAGATCATTGTGACGACTGAATCATTTATTTAAGATAGTTATAAAACAGTGTGACTATTCACTTTACAGTTATGATGCGACTACCCTATATCTGAAACACTGAATACTCTTTGTGAATACTGTACCTGCTGCAGCTGGTCTTGTATCTTGGACAGGTCAGAGGTCAGTTGGCTCCAGTCAACCTCCAGCTGGGCGACCTGAGCTCTCAGCCCAGAACAATCAGCTTCCCTCAGGTGGAGCAGTTGAGTTGCTTCTCTGGACACAGACGCCCTCTTTACTGACATAGCTTCGGTCTCAATGAAGAAGTCCTGGGGAAAGTGGTTAGAATCAATATCAGAAAACATGCCTATCGCATTTTAACCTGTTGTTTGAGTTTTAATTTCAGCATCCACCAGCTGGAAAAGTCCATAACAAATGTGTTTAAATATCTCTGCTTTCAACATTAAGATTTAAGTGTCACTAATATGAGTGCTGCAAGTTTATCAAGTATTGTGATGTCAGTTTTCTTCGATTTAATGTTCATGAATTTGAGTTAGTGCAGATGGTGAGATTTACAGTTTTGATGTCTCAAAGTTCTACTTAGTTTATTCCAGACCAAATTTCAGAAATGTGAAATGCATGTTTTGAATATTATTGCAATGACAGGATATATAATGTTTTATACAACTTAAAACTGAAATGCATATCTGAAAAAAACTCTACTTACTCACTGACTTAAATAAAAAATATTATGGCCAATTCCGAAATTCATCTGCATTTATCAACCACATTGATTTTTTTGTCATTCTTTGAAGTGGATAGATTGACTTTGATATATTTATCCCATGTTTCTGCTGTAGATTTATGCTCCTTTAAGGGATTCATCACCTAAAGGACTGAGAAAACATGATTTTTGTTCCTGGGTCAAGAGTCCATAGTTGACAATCGTCCTTCTCCATTTATGATATATAAATGTACTGAGTAGACAGAAGAGTCTTACCAGCAGCTTGATTAGATGGTTGTGAATACACTCCTGGTTCAGTTCAGAAGTTTTGGCCAGGTTTGACCAAGTCTTCAGGAGTTTGCTGGCACCAATCAGCCATTCACTGAGCGAGGCAAAGTCAGTCTGGAATCTGTGGGGAGGATGAGAAAAAACAGATCCAGTGGAGCAGAACATGGCGGCTCCTTGACAAAGAGTGAGTTATGGGTCCAATACTGCTGAGCAAGACTGTAGATGGTTGGCACATGGTTGGTTTATTTGTGATGTCATGGATGTACAAAAGACAACAGATAGTGGAATTTCTGCTGTAAACTAAACACTCATGAGGGTGTCAGCTGTCATGCGGAAATTAAGTCTGTGTTTCGCTCATTTCCAGACCCCCATGGAATTTGCGGCAGCAGAATTCCGCAGACATCTCTGCAGATTATAAAACAAACAGAGATGCTGCTTGAAAAACTCACACTGGTGCAGTGTGACAATATGTCAAAAATTTAAATTACTGCTGAGGAATTGAGGAGGCACTATTTAGCACTGTGTCAACTGCAATGGATCAGGTGAATAAATGAATATTTGTCTTTCAAATTACAATATATTTTTACTCATTATCTATGAACAAAATCACTGACATTGTTCCTCCAGCCAATAATATTTGACAAACTGCTTAGCCTGCTCATGTTTAACACTGCCTAGCCATCATTGATAGATTACAAGGTCTTCTACAGTAGAGAGGGCAATAAGATTTTTTAAAACATAAGTGGAAGTTGATGTTTGGAGCCAGTCCCACCTGACCCAGCTGTCCTGGATATCTTTGCAGCGTTGAATCTCCTGCTCTGTCCGTCTGCAGGCGCTCTGCCACCGCAGCTTCAGGGCGCCTCCTACACGACTGACTGTGGCAGCAAACTCGGGCTCGGTCTGCAGCACCTTCCCCTGATCCAGGAGCAGTCCTAGAGCAGCTCTGCACTCATCCAGCTGGACCAGTGTTTGCTGATTTAAAAGAGGAACCAACAGTGCTTATGCCGAGGACCCCCTCGAAAACAAGATGGTTCATCTAAAAGGGTTTATTGTTATGAATAAATTTGTACACACGAAGCTCCATGAGATTTCTCTTGACAAGATAATTCCACACTAACATTTCAAGAAACGGCATGAACCAACTGTGATGTAAAGTAGAGAAAATGGTGGGTCATAAAAAGGACGGCAGAAAGGTGAAAAGAGAAAAGGAGGAAATAAGAAACGTGAGGGAAAAATGAATACAGGACAAAACAAACCAAACTGCCACAATATGACTGATTCATGCCACTCCAACAAACTCATGCTAACTTTAAGATTCATTAATGGGCGCCTTCAGTTTTAGGGCATTATACATCCAATTTTTCTTTTTATTCTTTCCAGGCCAAAACAGTTTGACACTATAACTAGTATTTGGCGGAGTACTTAATGTACTTGTATTTGATTTGCATTTGAATCAGATAACTGGCCAAAACCAATGACTCAGATGTTTCTGGTGTTTAGTAATTAAGTTATAATTTAACATTAAATTTCAAATGTAGGAAATCAGCGACAGAAATCTTATCAGGAGCTTAATTGACACACAAACCTGCATATGGGCAAACATACATTATAGTAGGGAAAGAGAGAAGAAAGGCAAATCTGATAGAGAATGTGCACAGGATTAATAGAGGTACATAAAGCAGGAGGAGATGGAACGAGTAACAAAACTCAAGACAAGAGCAGAAGAGAAAGAAAACAAACAAATTCAGTATGTTTGTGTGCAGTGTGACATGGTTTACCTGGCAGGCATCTAGTCCGCGCTGTGCTAACTTCTCGTCGTTTCCCTCTGGCTCCCCACTGCTGATGAAGGCTTCAACATCATCCAGCAGCCGCCTCAGTCGACCACAATTATCCTCCCATCGGGTCCACTCCTGCAGCAGGTACAACCATCAGTTTTAACATTTGATGTGTCAGCACAAACACCCAATTCAAGAAATTATTCCACAGGAAATTCCACTTTTGTTTATATATGAATTTACATGGCCCTCAGCATATGTGCACTACAAACCTGGGTCCTCCTTTGAGAAGCCACTTCCTGTTCCAGAGCCTGTTGCTGCAAAGCTTTAGCTCTGACTTCCAGCTGTACCCACTCATCCTCTTGACACTTCAGTGCTTCTGGCTCAAGTTGGAACAGATTCTGCACAAACGCCAACTGAGACCTGAGGACCTGCAGGAGCTTCTGGATCACCAAGAGACCAGAAGTCAAATGGAATAATTGCAAAGTAGGACCGATGCATAAAGCGAGAGACGTGGAAACAGAAACTGAATGTGATATCTTCACACAGAGAGAGAGAGATAGTTTAATTATCCCTGGGGGAAATTCACACTTCACAGAGATTTCAAGAATGAAATACACAAATAAACATCTAATCATTAGCTGTTTTAAGTTGTTTAAGCTCTGGACTTAACCATCAAGAGGCTTCTCCACACTGTTGGGAAAGTGCCCATCATAAATGTTTGCCAGCTTGTTGTAGAACTTGTTGAAAGCACAGTGAGATACCTTGCGTCTGTAGAGAACAGCTTGAAGTCGGCTGCGGCTGTGAACTTGGCTCATCTGCCCTTCCGTTATGCATTCTTCACCCAGTTTCAGGAGGTGAGTTATCCCCTGAAGCAAGGACCGGGAAGCTTGCTGTAGCTTGGCTGTATCCCCAGGACTCTCCCTCAGATGTCTGCCCAGCACACACTGCTGAGAGAGGCAGGAAAAGCACAAAGTTTAAGGAAATACTATTAACTTTTGAAACACAGATGCTGCATCCATCCTGTTTTCGTGTTATTCCGTAAGAAGAGCTGGAAAATTACTATTTTCCTTTTTATGCTAAGGATGTAGTCAAAGCCATAATTTTATGGTTTCTTAGGAAAACTGAAATGCTGGCCATTAATAATTGCACCCATATCAGGTCAATAAAAATGTATTAATTTATTCCAAAATTTGGCTTTCTCACACACACGCGCTCACGCTCACACACGCACACACACACACGAAAGCTTCAAAGTGTAGGTTACCTTCAAACTGGGAGCATCCTTCATACTGGGGAATATCTCAAGTTGTCCCAGTTCAAACACGTCCAAAATATGCAGCTGGTTGGAGAGCTCCTGTTTCAGAAAAGTGATGGAAGAAGATCCTTTATTTAAATAAAAGTAACAAAGTACCAAGTACCAATGTAGGCCTACTTAGTTTAAGTACAGGAAGTACGCAAGTATAAAAAAGTAATAGTCGTTGTGCTGCAGAAGTCACTTTTAGATTTCTATTTATTATTATAGCATTATTATTACTGATGCATTGACATGTAAGCAGCAGCACAATTTTAATGACCTATGCTGTGAAGGCAGTTTCATCCATAGCAATGCATTAAATTTTATTAACTGGTTGCAGGTTTATATTTTACACACAAAAATACAAAGCAAAAAGTAGCTGTATCTGTAAAATAAATGTATTAGAGTAAAAAACTACATTATGTCTCTCTGAAATGTAGTGCTATGGAAGTATGAAGCAGCAATAAATGGAAATACCACTACATACATACACTGATAACTTAACATATTAGAAATGGGTGGCATCCAAATGATTACATTGTCATTTAGAATTACAAATGACGAATTAAAAAATTCTACAGCATTTAAATATAATCAATCATGTCCAAACGAACAAAAGCCACACTTTTCAGCCCACAAAACCTTTTTTTTGGTTGATGGTTGATCTGGTTAATGGTAATTATCTCTACAGGCTGTGAGGAATGAATGAATTTACTCCTGGACTATATCAAAGTCTTGACTCTCTGATTTGTGTTTCAGACCTCATGTTGGTACGTGATGCCCAGATGTTCAATGAGCTGATCGCGGGATGAGGTGAAGGCCAGCTGGGCCGCACATAGACAATCCTGAAGAGAGGTCAAACAGCAGAGAGCTTCTGGTTGTTCCCTCGAGAGTGCAGGTCCAGTCTCTGACTCCACTTTACTCAACAGCTCAGCCAGTGTTACCAGCTCAGTCAACACACACTATGCAGGAATTTAGTCAGAAATACACAGAAGCATAAATGCAAATATATTTTGACATTTTTTACATAACACAGAGACACTGAAATGCGAAGTTATGTTGGTTATACTGTTTATGTTAGTCAGCCACCTCCTGCTGTAGTAGCCTCAGCTGGTTGTCATCTGCACCAGCGTCACCAGGAGTCAACAGAAGGTCCGTCAAAGCATCCAGACAGAGGAGGACCCTCCGTACAGCCTTGTACAACTCCTCATTCACACCTGGATGTAAACCGTCTGCAGCATTCTTCTTCTGGGAAAACACCAAACGCACAGTGATCGCTATCATTCAGTGGAACGTTTGCCAACAGTCTGATGTAAGGAACATCTTGGTTCTCATATTATTTATGAGTCAACAATCTGTGTCTACTGGCAAATCCTTTTCACTAAGAACACACATGTAAGCTAAGTTTTAGCCTCTGTCACAATTGCACGTACTATTTGTCTCAGCATGGCGATGGACTCCAGCGTCTGCTGGAGAACAGCAGAGGCAGACCCGGTTGATATCAGCTCCCTTTGTGGAACCTAAACAAAAACAGAAACTGGTAGTTTCTGGATGCATGCATGCAGGGAATAATTGGACAGGAAACTTGGAGTTTTAATTATGGCTCCCTCTCATTATATAAAACTAGAAACTTTACAACTCTCAAAGAGGAAGGAGCACAGACAAAATCTTCTCCTCATCCTTCTTTACTTTCAAAACCTGTTGCCCTGGAAACAAATGTGATGGTGAAGATGGTAGCCTAGCATCAACTTCTTAGAAATGATTTTGCTTCATTTACAGTGGTCCCATTTTGCTGCTCATCCACATAATGTCTCCTCTAAAAGTACTTCTACTAAAACTTTT
Organism: Hollardia meadi; assembly: GCA_037974645.1. Classification (NCBI taxonomy): domain Eukaryota; kingdom Metazoa; phylum Chordata; class Actinopteri; order Tetraodontiformes; family Triacanthodidae; genus Hollardia; species Hollardia meadi. The sequence continues at coordinate 11,192,168 of JBBPCS010000238.1, forward strand.
ACAAAAAAATCAGAAACAATCATTGTTTTTCTATATTTTCCCACCTTTCCATGGGTCCCTCCATCCTCTGAGCTGATGAGGGTTTGATGTTCCTCCTTAACTTTTTTCAAAGTAATCAGTTTTTGAGAGATCTTGGTAGAAAGTCGGCTCCACCTCAGCTGCTCCTCCTCTTCTTCATGTCCAGTCAACCTAGGGACCAAAGGGAACACACACACACAATATGCCTGAGTCCATGCTTTGCTCCATGCTTGCAAATGACTTCTAAACCGTGACGGCAGGCACTCTTTTACCTGCTCAGCACCTCAGACGACTCCTGGGCTTGTTGGGATTCTTCTACCAAAATACTCTGACTGGTGCTGCCTTCGTTTTGCTCCTTCAGCACATTAAGAACAACCTGGACATTGAAGAATAACAAGGAAAAACAAATCAATTAATTACAATTTTCTTACCATTTCTTTGGTTCATTATTTAAATGTCACATACAAGGACATAATTCATGTCCATGACTGGTTAATATTCTGCTAAAATGTTGAGAAAAAGTTGGAAAATTATTTTAACAGGTGTCTCTTCTGTTTCTCAGACACTTACCAGATCTTGACAGGGACATGCGGACAAGGATACATCTTCATCTTCCTCCTCTATAAATTCATTTGATGATCTTGTAGCAGTGAATGGAGTTAAAGGTCTTAAAGGAATCAGTCTTGGGTCTTCAACTACAGCTGCCGCCTGAAGGGACTTTGTATGAGGGTCGCTGATGAGGGTTTCAGGTTTTGGTTGATCCAGTGGAGCAGCAGTAAACTGATTTTCGGCTGCAATGATCAGTGATTCAGCTATCACACATTCAGGAATAAATGATTTGCCAACAGCAGCTTTTTTTGTGTCGAGGCCAGTTTCAGCAACTTTAGAGCTCGTCTCAATTCCAGAAGAAAACTCGCCAGTCTCCAGTGCCTGAAATGAATTAAGATTCTACTGAAAATGACCAGTTTCTGTCAACGAATAAAGACCAGAGTGGATGTATCTTTGAATTAAAAATAAATTACACAATTTTTCATCATCATTGTTACTGCCATATTAATTTATCTGAATAGGTTTGTGCTTTAACCCTGAGGAAATTAGACTTTTTAAAAACACAGCAAAAAAAAAAAGAAAGTTAAGGATTAAATGTCCAAGTGCTCATCAAAGTCCAATCTTTGTAATGGAAATTTTATTACTAATTTACCTTATCTTCTGATAGTGGCATGATTTCAGCCATGTCGTCACTTCGCACATCTGAAGAGTTGAGTGTCTCGTCTGGGTCCTAACACATGAAGCATATAAATGTACAAATGCAAATGGGATCCATGCACGCACACATGCCATTTCTTTTGTGTGTGTGTGCGTGTCTGTGTGTCTGTACGAGAAAGGAGACATATTTCAAGCAGCTGCTCCTGACAGTACCAGAGCAGACTGGTCAGGTAACAGGACAGCCTGTCGGACACAGCTTCATATAAACATGCAAAAATCTGCTAAAATCCTCCACAACACATGAAAAAGAAGCAATATTAAAGCAGAAAATTGCCAAGTGAATCAACATATAAGTAAAGGAGGAAAAACACAAGTAGAAGGAGGCCAAGAAATTTTGACTTTCATTCCAAAACACAGAGAATTAGTATTTTAGAAATCCTTGACAAGTGTTAAATCTATCTGTCGTGAGGATTTTCATGCCTTAAATTCAGTGATTTTAATAACAAAGCACAGCATTTTCACACTGTTTAATGTGATATTTTGGAATGAAATGCAAAATATAAAGGAGGTACCCAGAAACATGCTCTCCTGAGCTGCATTTATTCTTCAGATTTACCTCTGGAATACTGCATGTTAGTGTGTCAGAGGACGACGAGTGACAACTGTTGTTTTCCTCATCCTCCTCTTCCTCTGAATTAGATACTTCACATGCCTCCTGCTTTTAGTGGTCAGAGTGAATGATATGATCAAAACTGTGATTGACAGGAAAATGCAACAAGTTGTCTTTCTAATGTCCGCTCGTTGCCTCAATTAACTTTTCATTAATGTAATGCTCAAGTAACGTCGGTCAGGACAAGCGTTTCTTTTCAGGATGCATACCAACATGAGTTCATTAGCATTCATCCACTCATTTTTGCTGTAATTACCACCACTCATGTTTTCATTTTATGTGGAACCTGACAAATGTGATTTTAAGTATTTCTTTTATGAAGCAATTTCCCCACTTGAAACTATAGTCTACTACAAGAAAAAGGCTCAACTAATGGAGGAATGCATGTTAATTTAGTAAACACGCTTAATAGGATTGTTTATTTTTGGGGCAAGAAATAACTATTTTTTCAATTGCTATGTGCAGTCCCAAAGTTACCTGTAAGCCAAAAGCTGCCCTGTCTGAGCTAAACTGAATCCAGATGACTGTTTTGAACTGGCAAGCAGAAACTACAATATGCAGTCTGTCAGTCACCGGCTCCGTACAGTAGAACAACGATAGAATAACTCCCCCAAAAAACAAACTATCAGTTTTCAAAGATTTAGCTTGAGCCTGCCTCACAGCCCAGTGGAATGGATGTTGTTTTACAGTGATGCTTTTTGGAGACAGGACTGTTCCAGGCAGGTTTAACCAATTCCAGCTAACAGAGGGAATAAACCACACTCACCAACCTTGATTTACTTTTCACCAATTTCACTTGACATTCCTTTTTCAAAATACACCTTTCAAAATTCGGCAAACTAGTGGGAATGCTCGACTCTTCACTTTTATTTTAATCCTAACCCATAAATTCAAACATCACACTAGAGTTATTGTGTCTGTTGATGATGAATTCTACCTTATTGTAATCGTGATTAATATTACCTGGACTAAGTGTCTTTGTGGAGATCTGTCTAGCTGCTGTATTTCTTCAGGAGCTTCAGAGACTGTGGTGATGCCAAGATCCTCCTCACTAATCTTGTCCTATGTTAGTCAAAGAGATAAGAGAATGTGAAAAGTTATTAAAAAAGAACATATTCGAGGTTGTACTGTAAAATATTGTGTTTGTTGGTGCCACAACTAGCACACCAGTTCCACTAACAACGATACAACGCTTCCTGTTGCTAAAAAAGAGACATCAATTGTTTTATTTAATTCACATTTCAATTTGAAGTTATGCCAGCAAAATACTAAAGCATTAAATTGTTGGCATTCATGAAACCTTTTTTTTTTTTTTTAACCTGCCTACTTTTCTACAATAACAGATCAAATCAGTTATTTTTTTCCATGTGTAGTGGCGTTCAGACTTCATGCTCTACCTCCAGCAGCCTGGCCTGTTGCTCGGTGAGATGTTCCACCTCCTCAAGTGGCTGCAGGAGCAGTTTGGCTCTTGAGAAGACCAGCAGGCTCTCCTCCGCTCCCTGAGGGAGGTGAAGTTCTCCTTTGCATCTCTCCATCTCCTCCAATGTCCTTCGCATCGACTGCACGTTGGCCAGGATCACCTTCAGGGTGAAACAGAAAAACTGGTCACATTTTTGATCAATGAATAATTCACTCTGAGGTTAGATCGATATAGCTGCTGGCTGTCATATAAAACCTTTAAAGTACTATGATATCAGGCAGTCGTGTTGTTGTTGAAAGGTAGGCAGAAAGTCTGTAAATTGTAATCTTTATGCTTGTGTTATCTGTACATCTGTGCATTCCAAACTCAAAGATAAGGTGCGTGACTATTTCCTTGTAACAATAACTTCTTTCTTTATTTTGCATGTGGTAAATCAATATTGTGTAACGTATTTTACATGCACCCAAACTAAAAATGGTTTATTTACTCCAAATAAATAAAACTGATGCAGCAGAGGCAAGAAATCCTGACTTTTAGTTACTACTATGGTCAAGCTGTAAAAAAAAAGAAGAAGCTGTAAATAGCTGTAAAAAAAAACAGGATGAATAGGATCTATTTTTAATTAGTTAAAATGAATGTTAATTAAACAATTTATTCTTCTGGTATTTTATCAGATGTACTGTACATCAGTTGTGGAATGATATATTATGCTTAAGGAAGAACTTTATGCTCCCTTTTTTAAGAAGAAATTCCTACATTTGGATTAAGACACATCTATGCACACTACATGCATCCCTTACCTTCTTTTGATCGTTGTTCATAAAATCATTGTTGGTCCTAAGTGTCAGTCATTTTGTCATTTTAATACTATTATACTACTGTATGTGTACCTTGCTACCAAGAGTATCTGCATACAATTTGAATAAATAAGATTAATGAATGCACTGTATCACCTGTCGGTTGTGAAGATGCTCCGTCAGAGTTATGCTTGAGTTGTCCATGGAGGATAAAATTGCTCTGATCTTTGGGACATTCTTCTCTATCGTCTTCAGCTCTGCTTCTATTGCCTCCACCACCTGAAATGAAGATGGCCAGAAACTTTTTCAGAAACTTGTCCTTTCATTTTGTAATAGAGAGCCTTTCACATGCTACACAGGAATATACTGAACTGTTTTGTCTATCAAAGGCAGTTTATCTCCAAGGTTACTGATTGCTCTTGATTTGATGTAATGTAAAAATATTTCAAATTGGGGCCTCATCCACCCATACCATGTTACCACTATACCTGATTCACTTCTGGCTGGAGTCTTTGTTGTACGCTCTCTTGTTTTCAGTCCTTTATTTATTGTTATTGTATATGTCTGTTTTATCGGCCCTAAATCTCAAAATGTGGCCACAAGACAGAAGATCATCCCATCCACTGAAAGATTCCACAAATTTTGTTAATCTAAGGAAAATCCTCTCTGCCTGAAGGAAGTAGAAGGAACTACAATGTAGGGGAAAATCATTCCAGTAGTTTCCTCCCACTGCCATTTGGGGTCACTAACAACCTGACAACATGGAAATTGAAAGGTTTTTACCCCAACAGCCTGCAGCAAATGCTCCAGCGGCTCTAAGATCTTGCGTTGCATTTTGTGGACTTGTTGGTCGCTCTGGTCCAGTTTCTCCTTCTGGGAGCTCATGTCACACACAGCAGAGATCTCATCCAGGACGGGCCTGAAGTCCTGCAGGATGTGTCTGATCCTCTCAGAGTCGTCCAGCACCAGCTGTAGTTCAGGATTTAAAACGAAATTCATCATTAACATGAAATATGTGAAAATGTATGTAGGTACTGTGGTCAATATTGACTTAAGTCTATCAGGGTGATTGATAAAGGCTGTATTGTGCAGTAGGATATACATAGAAATGAGATACATTAAAGGAAACTATATTATAAATGAATGAAATTAATTAGGGGAATATGGAGGAAAAAAAGGACATTTCAAAATCAAAGGTTTTTGTGTTTGTTTGCTTGTTACTTGGTATCTCTGACCTGCAGGGAGTTTGAGTGATTCTGGAGGTTTCTGGCTGTTGTAAAGCTGCAGGGGGCACTGAGCCATGACTGGGCCTCGTCTAACCAGCAGGTGGCGCTATATACAATACCTTCAAACTCCTGAAGACAGGTGGGGATCTGATAAAGAAGTAAAATGGAAGTTTTACAAACAGATTTTTAGAAGCCTGTAGTGCATTTTCAAGACACATAATAAGTCAAACCATGGTTCCTGTTCCAGGGTGTCACAATACAGTACAGTACAATGTTAACATAACACCGTATGCCTTACCTTGCTGAGGAAGGTAGTGCGTTGCTCAGCCATCTGCGCTGCGTCTTGGTAGAGCTGCAGTGGTTGGGTGAGTTGGTCCATGAGTAGGTGGGCTTGATCTGGATGATCCTCTGCAAGATCCTGCACCTCGTTCTCCAACAGCATCAAGCAGCTATGCCATGCATCCAGCTCATCCCACACGTGCTAGAGAACATACAATGTAAAGTGTACAGTCATCAGCTCTTTGGAAACAGTGGCTGTTTCCGTTAATTTGGTCTAGTTGTCTTGTCAAAAGTTGTTTATTACTTTTTAAAGCGATCATTTAGATAATGAAAATCTTTCATTTTGTGTTCAGTAGTCACATTTTTTGCTAGCTTGTAACACTGCAGTTTCTGGTCAATTAGCCACCCTTCTTCTTGTAGCTAAGAAGAAGCTATGGTAAATAAAGTAATTTTAAAACCAGATATTAATAGAACAATGTCCAAACTTTTAACTTGCATGTCATCAGGTTTATATCACATTAACACACAGGTACACAAGCAAACAGAAACCAGCACGCACCTTGAGTACACGCTGCGCTTCATTGACTGTTGGGCTCCTTTGCTCCAGTAACGCTTTAACTTTCTCCAGACTAGATCCCAACTCCACCACTTGACTATCCAGCTTCCAAACCGGGTTGTTCTTCTCCATGAGCTGTGGAATGACCACACACATTTAGAAAAATATAAGAGGATTTAGTGGGAGATACTGTAGGTCATGTGACACTGAAGATGGATTCAGACTTGTTTCCAGGTACCTTCTCCTCTTCCCTTTGGAGAGACAGCTGAACTTCTTGTAACCTTCTGCTGATATCAGCTGGTATCTCAGCATACCGGCTTTGCACACTGTCTATGATGTGCTTTAGTTTGGCCTTCTGGGAGGACAGATCCTTCCTGAGCTCCTGTCAGTGTGGAAATATGGAAGGACAGATAATATAAAAGACTTACAACTGCAACATGGGGTCTTTTCAAATTGACTTATTTTCCAACTTAAGGTTGAAGGTAAACTTACAGCAGTCCAGAACAAGTTTTGTATGCTCTATAGAGAAAGTTGACTGTCTGGCAGTAAACCATTTCATGCACTGCTAATTTCTCACATTAGACAGTTTAGACCAACGTCAACTTGAAAAGACCACTTACACTCTTTTATCTCAAATATTGAAGCTACATGTGGTCTGCAGATGCAGTAACAAAAACAGGCCAGTGAACACAATTTATGTATTTCACTGGGTCTGTGAAGGACTTCTAATCAGATCCTGATAATAAGAGAAACACATCTTAAACATAACATACACAAGTAAAATACTGTCATTATTTTTCTCAAGTTTTTTTTCTGGTTGTCACTTCAACTGCCCTCTTACAAATCTTAACAATCAATTTTCAAGCTTGGACTATAAAGCATAAAAAGGAGGCTGACCTGTTGTTTGTATGGATTTGAACAGGCTTCCAGCAAAGGAAGAATGGCGAACATGTGTTGCTCCACCTCTCCTATCTCCTCTTGGACTTGCTGTCTCCCTTTCTCCTCTGCCTGGGCGGCAGCTACCACCAGCAGGTTTCTCTCTTTCAAGCTGTGGAGGACAGTATCTGCTCAGCATCTCTGACATTAATGAGTAATCACTTTCCATATGTATATTAAATAAGTCCCACCTCCGGACATTCTCTTGGATCTTCACTAGTGTTTTGCCAACAGGTCCAGGGCTGATGGGATCCTGGGAACTAGATAAGCTCAGAGCATGCTCCAGTCGATGCTCCAGGGAGGCTACGGCCTGCTGCTCCTGCTCCAGCCCAGCATGGTGCATCTCAGCCTGAGCCAGAAGCTCCTGAGGTTCCTCCACCGTGAAGCTCATGGTGGAGGCGTCAGGAACATCAGCCTGAAGACTGGCCAAAAAGCCACAACACTGTTCTATCTGAAGAAAATGGAATTAATAATATTAATACAAAAACAAACAATAACTTTATTAATGCAGAAATTGCCAAAAGTTACAAAGTGGTTTACATGGTTTAACCTGGATTACAACATTTCAGGACTAAGGGAAATAAAATCAGACAATTGAAGTAATGCAAATATAAAATGAAATAAAATACCCTACTGACAATAATAATAAAACAGATAAGCCATGTTGGAAATAAAACAAAGCATTAAAAAAAGATTTATAAAAAAAAACAACAGGTCACTGATTCTACAGTCTCAGCTCTTCAGGCAGGAAATTTTAGAGCTAAAGAGCCTAAACTGTGAAAGTCCGGTCACCTTTAGCCCTGAGACTTAGAAACAGCAAGCAGAGCCCTGCCTGAGTATCTGATGCTGCATTCTCGCTTATAGGGGGCAAAAATACAATTTAATGCTCAATATATTAATATATTACTTTTCTACATCCTCTATGTCCTTTATCTTATGCTCCACTTAACAGACTAAACCTTTTCTCTGAGAAAAAGAAAGAATGTTACTGTACATTTGGTCATGTTTAGATGCAAAAGCTGTAAAAGGATTTGCTGCTGGTAAAACTCACACTTGTAGTGATGTCTTTCCATTCCTCTTCTCTCTGTTGTGTGTGCGCCATCAGGAGGCCGACACCGCGTCGTAATAACACCCAGCGCCTCCAGAGGACACCCAGCTCGCCGTCCTTTCCAACCCCACAGCCCTGCATCGGACATCCAGCTCTCAGTTCATCTATCTTACTAGTGAGGCTGCAGAGATCTTCCATCAGCAGCTTTATGAGGAGATGAAATGAAATTCAAACAGATTGAAACAGGCGGTATTCTCTGTACATCTACCATATGTTGGTCAAAACGTCCAGTGCATTCCTTTGACGATGGTACAGGTACAGGTGGTACTCCAAATAGGTAAAAACAAGACGCAAAGTGCAGCACAAGTGTCTTCACTTGTTTGTGAGAATTCTGCATTTTTCTGTGAAGCTCTAAAAATGTTTTGTAGACTAAAAAACTTCACCCAACTTTCCATCGACACGGGGATGAGAATATAATGACTGAATTTTCATTTTTGGATGAATTGTTCCTTTAAGCAGCAAAACTAAAAGCTGTAGTTATAAACTTGACTGGACAGAAGAAATTCTCCAGAAAAAAAGAAAACAGAATTTAGCTTTTAGTTTCTAAAAAAGTATTTAGGATTTATCAAGAGGACAGCTGCTTTACTCTAAACAATTTCACTCTTTGAACTTGGAATGTGCGTGCACCCTTTTGGATGTGTAGAAGAACACAGAACATAAATTAATATTAGAGTCTGACCAATCCTGTCTGTGTATAGCAAGATTTAAATAATCAGTGAAGTTAAGCTGCTGTGTCTTGTGCTTATGTGTTAAGGCGCACAGAGACACACACTTACCATTTCTGCTGTGTGAGGAATTGCTGCAGGTAATGTAATTAATATTTTCCTCATTAAAGATGTATTATTTAACCAACCCACATCCCATCTGCTATTAATCAGAATGATAATATTTATGACCCAACCTGCCCGATCCACTGACTGTGATCTGTGCATCACTATAAGGCACTCAGCAGCAGCCCTCCTCCTCCTCAGTTAAATATTGGTGCATTTAATATGCAATCAAATGGAGTTGTTGATGGGACAGATGATTGTGAGAGGGGGCAGAGGTCTACCGGCCAAAGACCACATACTTGTCCCTCAGCAAAGACGAGTGCTGCCGTCTCAATAGCAATGCACCAGTTGCAGGCACAGCAGGCTTTTAAAGGGAATGGGAGATTATGCTCTAGTTGGTTTAATTCATGTTACGTCCAAAACACAACTATGATTAGTTAAGAGACCGAATACAACCCCATTGAGCCTTAATTTTCACCCAGATTATGTGCCGTTTAAATAGCAAAAGAGAGTTGGACACACCATAAATGCACTTAAGCCATGTAATATAGTGCTAAAGATTGTTTAAAAAGAGACTACAGCCTTGCTAGTAGCTGAATTTAGGCAAGGTGGTGTTTAAACAGCTAATAGCTAACACTAATGTCAGAATGCTAACTCCTAATGACAATGCTGACATATTGATATTTAATAGGTTACCATGTGTTTTGCTAATTACACAAAATACAGTACTTTGTACACACAAAGTACAGCTGATGCTCATGGAAATCAGCAGAGCTAAAAAAAAAAAAAGAAAAGTTAAATCATCATAAAAATACATTTTATGGCATGCAAGGTTCAAGTAGATGCAGCATTTATAGACAAATGCAGGCTCAAACAATTGTTAAATACCATAAAAATGATGCTACATCATACCTACCTTAGCTGTTTTTTGTTGGGCAACACATTTGTCATACGATGTCACTTGTTCTGCAGCACATTCTGAAACTTTGGTTTCGAGCCCTGAAAGACGCTGACGTATGTCCTCATGACACTTCTTGTGGCTTTGTTGTCTCATTTCACACCTGTGAGAAATTTGCCTTTTAGGTGTTTTTACTGACAGAGATAATCCCAACACCCTGATAAAGCTATACAGAAGTGCTTAAGTGAGGTAAGAACAGCCAGTACCTCTGCAAGGACTCCAGCCTGAGCTGGGCTTGGGCCTCCAGTATGGCTCTTCCCACCAACAACTGACTAAGGATGGTGATGTGGAGCTGCTCGGTCTCTGGACGTGACAGGCAGGGTTGTTGGGGCAAGAGTTCTGAAAGGTGGCTGATATGAGCCTGAAATCCATCTTCAAGAGCTTCTAGAGCCTGCTGAGTCTGTCTTTGTTCCTCGGTACAGTCCAAAAATCCTCCAGGAGCTGTTAAGAAGGTGGCTTCAGCGTTATGAAGGAAGTCTACTGCTCCCTGAGCAGCCCACTGATAATCTTTCAAGGATTCTCTAGCCTGGGATAACCTCTCCTGTTGAATACACATCATAACATCAAGCAAAGTTTAGAAAAACAACACACAAAGGTATGAATTGAAATCAAAGTTAAATATTCTCAAAAGTAGGCTGGATTAAACTTGAACATTTAAACTTACCATTCGTAAATGGCACTCTTCCTTGGTTACATCCTTAAGAGAGTAAAGTTCCTTGTAGTTCTTCAGGTTAATTTTTTCTTTCTGTCCCAGACCTTCTAACACTCTCATCCCAGACTCAATATTTCTCCAAATAACCCAATACCTTTGTAGTGCAATATCTATGACTTTTTCATCTGGATTTGCTGGTTCGGCTGCCTCTAGCTCCACTCTTATTCTTTGGAAAAGCTCCATTAAGGCAGGAAACTCAGAGGAGAAACGCAGACCTAGCAGAAGCTTGTTCTCGAGGCTTTTGATATCATCTGTGACAGAATACTCCCAGGAGACTAAAGTTTCCACAGTGCGGCAAATTCTTTGCCTCTCCAAATCAAGCTCAGATGGGTACAACTCCTGAGCTATGGCCTCCAATTGGTCCGCTGCTTCTTGACATTGTGTCTTTACCAAAGGAAGTTCAACCAAGAGTGTTTGGCATAGTTTGAACCTCTCACCCACACTGATTGTTTTATCTTTGGCACGCTGGATTTGCTCTTTGGCAATGTCCCTAGATTCCTCCATTTGTCTCCTCAGATGCAGATATTTGTCTTGCTCAAATGCATTAACACTAAGAGCTTTGCACTGATCTTGCAGTTCCCCGATGGTGCACAGCATGGAGCTTCGCTTGGCCTCCTGGCAGTGCTGAAGCTCTTGTACTTCACACTGATGCCCCATTAGCATGTGCTTCAAATGTTCAATCGTTGAAATGGTTTCCTGTGTTAAAGACAACCTTTGCCGCTCTAAATCTGTGGAAATTTGGTGCAAACTAGTCTGAATAGTCGACAACTCCTCATCTGAAGAGGTTCTCTCAAGAATCAGCTCCTCTAATTCCCAGCTGGTTGCTTTCTCATGAGCTAGTACTCCATCTAATTCTGTCCAAAGGCCTGACAGTCTGTTGACAAGGTAGCGGCTCTCTCCTGGACTCAACTCTGCGGCTATTTCCCGGCAACTTTCTGTCATTGCTTCTACCAGTTTCAGCTGGTTCTCTATCTCCACTGTGGCTATTTTGTGACTTTTTAGCTCACTCTCCAGCTCTCTGATGTCAGCTTTTGAAACACTGTCAACATGAGAACAGGGGTCTCTTTTAGCATGTGTTTCAGCTAGCCAGGCATCCATGTAAGCAAGTTGGCTTAACAGTTTTTCCCTCTCCTTCAAATTTTTCTTCATGGTGTCAAGAGCATAATCCAAGCTGTCAGCAATTGCTTTGTACAGGTCTTCTGTTGTCTTCAATACTTGGTCTATTTCTTTCTTCTCCATATCAGAGGCTACATCTTTCATCTGCTCAACTTCTACTTGCATCTTGGACCTTCTAGACCAAAAATCTGTCTGAAATTTCCTCATCTCAGCAATCTGAATACAAGCCTCCTCTGGGAAAAGACCTAACTTTTGCCCAATAGAGATGTGGTTTTCAGCCTGCTTAGCCCATATTATCAAGTCTTGTAATTGTTTGTTGGTTGCTGAAGAAATGCCTCCACATCTGTATGTGGAAGTGTCAAGCTTGCTATTGGTGACATTTAGCAAGGACCCCAGTTCCTGAAGACTACGTTTGATCTCATCTTTCTCTTTCTGACCCAAAGAGAAATGAACAAGAGCATCCGACTGGGACTGTAAGTGCAGATAGAGCTGATTGTACAGTTTCAGGTCTGAGGGAAGACAAACCCATTCTAAAGTGCTTTTGCTGTCATGGCTTTGAAAGTTGGATTGCTGAAGAGCTTCAAGCTTGGCTTTAAGCTGTTCTGCATCTTTTATGAGAAGAGAGTATTGACAGTTGGAGCTTGAGGCATGTTGCAGAGCTCTTTTGATACTTCCTTCTAAAACCCTCCATTCCTCCTGGACATCTCCAAGCTGGGCAAGAAGAGCACCTGAACTTTCAGCATCGCTCAAGTGGACTGATAATTGGCTACTTAAATGGAGAAGCTCTTCCATCATGTTGTTTTTCTGTATCATGGTTTGCAGCAGGGCATGGAGCTTGTCAGCTTGAAGGGCACTGCTTCCCAAAGTATTTCTGAAAACCCATAACAAAAGAATATGAATTAGTGTATCAGGTACACAAACAAATATCAAGTTATAATTATGTTAGCTAGATCAAAGGATTACTCACAAGCTAATTTTTTCTTTCTCAACAGCAAGAACCTCCAGGAAAGCTCTGATGATCCTCATCTGTTTGTGATACTCTTTGACCTGATGCAGCTGTGTTGCTTTGACCTGCACTGTGGCAGAGGCATCCAGCAGTGCAGCACTCCACTGTCCTTCAACACGTTTCAAGGCATCTGGGCCACAAATCCTGGCAGCCGTCATGCTTTTCATAGTAGCCACTTGCTCCTGCACACAGCACCTGTAGTCCTACGGTAGAAAGAACAGACATCTTTTGTACATTACTGATTTTTATGATGATAGATCCCATGTACATGATAGTGGTTAACAGAAGTCGGTGCAAAGTACATTTGTCATGACGAAGAAAATGGTGTAAACATACCTCTGCCTCCTGCAGTTGTTCGGCCATTGCGGTGACATCGAGCCGTACTGGTTGATAACGGCATGCGAAAACTTTTTGGACAGTTCGTGCCAGTTGAATCTCTGGTTCACCCGGAGAGGACTCCAGGTACCAATTCAAATCAATGTGCGGTGTCCTCTATAACAGTAACAAACAAAACAAAAATAGGGCAAAATATGATTGTTACAGTACTGTATGTCAGTTAGTTGTCAGAGAACAGTAAAAACCCATGTTACAACTTCCTTGAGCCTAAGCTGATGTATTCACATAGCTCGTTTCGTCTGACCAACAGTCCAACACCCAAAAATTATTGATTTAATATCACATGAGACAAAAGAAAGACAGTTGGAACAAGGGAATGTTTGGTATTATTGATTGAAAAATCTACTTAAATTAATCAATAATTATTTCTTGCAGGATGCCTGTATTCGGACCATCATTATCATTTTTCTGCATTTCCTTTGGCTCAAGGTCCAAAACTATTGAAAGCAAACATGGCAATCAGATTCCAGCTTGCTTAACTTAGAAATGTTTTTTTAAGCTTACTTATTAGCTTAGTTTAGTCTTAGTGTTCTTCTGTTTCAAGCTTATACATGTCTACATGATGAACAGTATTTCCAAAATAAACATCAGATTTGGCTGTGCGAGTCACAGACTGTTTACAGTGAGTAATTAGACTCACTAATAACCTTGCAGGAAATCATTGTACCTCACAGCGCTTCCTGTGGACTTTCCTGTCAGCAGCCTCGTGGGAATACACAAACATCAATCAAAACACTGCAACTCTGTTCCCTGTTTATTGCAATTTGGACACTTTGAGCTATGCAGTTATATTAAAAACCATTAAACTCAAATGCTTAAATAATGATTTTTTTTCCTTCCGTTGTCTATCAAACATACTGTGTGCAGCTACAGAAAACACATTGTGCCATAAACAATGAAAAGCTTCTCTTTCAACTTAAATTTCTCCAGTCACTTTTGTAGACACATTCTAAAGTTCAAACTTTTACAAATCAGTTCATTAACCCAAAGCAATATGTTTTGCGACATAGCAAGCATACAGTAGACCCAACTCTGAGAGAGGTGCCGAAAGCTGTTTTATTTAATTAAAACCAGTTAATACTCACATTTATAATGTTACTTCTTTCCACCAAGCTTTGGATCTCAGACAAAATATCCTGCATGCTGCACTTGTGCTTGTAAGACTCTGGTGATCCACCTGTAGTCTCCTCAGCGGGCAGATTGGCCGGCGCTCTCCTCTCAGGCTCCATGCTTTCTTCTATCTGTGGTTACAGACGCAGAAGACAGAGGTGGTGTCACATTTTAGCCCCCTTCTTCCCCATGTTTGTCCCTGCGCCACACTGGTTAATATTACTGTGATCACGGCTGCTGGGCGAGTCAGTACAGCTGACACAAGAATGTGCCTGAGTAGGGAGCAGTCTGCCCTGAGGGAGAAGGACTCAGTCTATTCATATACAAACTACTCCCTTGCTTCTTTAAAGAAATAACTGATCTGTTAAAACTTGGTTAGACATGGAAACACCAAAACCTGACATAACTACTACTACAAACAAGGGAGGTGCCTTTTAAAATAGTTTGGACATGACTAAGGTGTGTTTCGGGTGCATGCAGGTGGAGGACTTGAAAGCGTGCAGCGGGTTTCTGATTTTCTGTCGGGGAAAAGCAGTACAAAGAGGAATACCTTATACTGTTTAAGGCTAATTTCTTTTACAAATATTTCTCTCTTAAAAGCTGTGCAAATACTTCGGTCATTTAGCCTAGATGATGAGAAGATGATGGAGGTGCCACTTATTTCTTTCTGGAAGCTTCATGCACTTCCAACTACAGTCTGACAGAAGAATTCCTAAGGTGTGTTTAAGGATTAGTAAAAAAAAAAGAAAAAAAAAAAAGTAAAAGTAAAAACATCACATATATCTGAATACCTTTAGACAATACTGTACAGTTTGTCTAAAAACTTTATGAACACTGTACTAGTGTGGCATTTCTGATTGCATTTCAAGCAATGCAAATGTAAAATAATTGTCTAAGAAATTGTCTAAAAATTGA
This sequence comes from Hollardia meadi, assembly GCA_037974645.1. Classification (NCBI taxonomy): domain Eukaryota; kingdom Metazoa; phylum Chordata; class Actinopteri; order Tetraodontiformes; family Triacanthodidae; genus Hollardia; species Hollardia meadi. The sequence goes on from JBBPCS010000238.1 coordinate 11,207,367, forward strand.
AATATTAATGATAGAAACAGGAATTAAGTGAACTCATAGCTGTAACTTTCTATTTTTTTCAGTCAGAATTCATTGGAACTGCCCTCTGAATCATGATTCAGACATAACTCAAAAATCAGATTAGAGTGATAAAGCCAGGTACCGGTTTCTTAAATACAAAAGTATTTGGAGGAACATTTTTTGGACACTCAGCATTCATCCTCGGTGCGCTGTTATTACTTACAATAACGACATGTCTTGTGAGAAATTTCTCAATGCCTTTGAGGACTGTGGTTTGTACTGTCAAAACAACACATCTAGAAACTAAAGAACTCTAAATGAAAACATTCTATGTAGCAAATTGACTGTTACGTGGCAACATCACCAACATTAAGTCTGGTTTTGAGTGGTCCCCTGATGATATAATTAAAAATGATTAAGGTTCTGGCAAGGTACTGTAATGTCTCTGCAGATAGTGACCAGGCAGAACACAAACATTATAACTGTGAAGTAGTTGTGGGTGTTTCTTTCCTCTGTTCCAGTCAACTGTCTCAAGCTTTTGTTAAGTGTACAGTGAACGTAGGCACTTCCTTCATTTTCCTGGATGTTGATGAAGGCCTCACTCACCATCTGTAGATCCATATTTCTGCCTCTTCGTCTTATTTCTGAATTTCTTCTTTCATACCTGATGTCTTGGGAGCAAATAAAGACTGAGCTGGTGGAGAATCCCTTACTAAGTTGGTGTAATTAATCCATGTTTTGGTTTTTTTAGTAGATTTTCCTTGTCATGACTGAGGATGTAATGTTGGAGTACACAATGTGCAGAATGGATCGCCCATTTGTCGCAAGAAAAATCCGAAAAGATGAATGCCAAAACTGTAACACTGGACTTTGGCAAACGTTACGACATTCAAATGCCAAATGGTGGGAGGAATAAATACACTTAAAGCAACTATGCTTCAGCTAAATTTAGGACTTGATTTAGGATAAAATAACACTTGGAAAATGTCAGAAATACCCAAGTTTCAGGGAACACACCCTCTCTGCCAGAAAGATAAGAGAAGAGTGGTTTGTAAATGTCAGAGCAGAGATAAGTGGAATGGGAAAGGAAGGACTGTGGATTTAGCTGGGACATCTGAGTCTACTTTTTCCACTTTTCAAATTCATTCAACAAGCTTAAATAAAAGTGGAAGTAACTTTTTCAGGCTCTAATGATTTTAAGAGCTAGAGATCACCCATCATCAAAAATACTGATTTGAAAATGTATTTTCATATTTTAATTTTGTTATACTGTATATCAGGATATTTTATTGGACGTCCTGACTAATTATCAATAATCAGTAATCATCCAGCTGTTAAACAAACTGCATTATATTGGAGGTTAATACATGTTTGGGTTTTTTATGGGTAATTTGACCTCTTTAGGCCTCATAAAGTTACTTAAATAGAATAAGTGAAGTGTTTACTGGTGGTAGACACATGCGATGGGTTAAGAATGTTGCAAGTAGACATTGATTTATTGTGTGCAGTCGTTACCCAAAAAGGGTTGGGAACCACTGCATTTAGACAGAATTTGTCTACCAGGGAAACTAAATTCTGAGAAGGTGATTTAGGGAAGAAAAGAAGTTTATTTTATAATATGACATGTACCTGTGTCACTTCTGTGTCCTCCAGCGACGCAGCTACCTTCAGTCCACTGTCTTCTTCTGGCAGTGTAGCTTTGTCTTTTGAAGGTTTGGACTCCGGGCGTTCAGGTTCAGTTGGCTCTTCTGCATTTTCTCCCTCTGCCATGACCAAATTTCCTGTACCTGTGCTCCGTGTAGTGTCAGCAATGGAAAGCTGTTTACTGGCAGGCAGGTACTGGCAGTAACTGGCTGGTATTGGCGTTTCAGTTAAGGCATCTCCCTCCACAGTGCGCAAGGCTGAGCTCATTGTTCGCTCTTCGGCGTGACAGAAATCTGTCATCGCTTCTTGTTTGACGTGCAGAAATGTTGTTTCTGCTGCATGTGCACCAGTGAGCTGACACTCTGCAACACTGCCACATAACTCAGAGGAATTCAACACGTCATTGTGAATTAATTCACGAGCGTCTGATTTTTCTTTGCATGATAATTTGGCACTTGTAGATTTTACCTCCTCCAATTCCGTATTTACTAACGCTGAGGGAGTTTCTGGCAGGGAGTCTGTGACATGAGACGACTTTGATGCACTCTTTAAACAATGGATTGTGAAGTCTGTTTCATCTGATTCAGGACTGGCTAATGTTATACAGAGTCCAGATTTCTCAGGAGGTCCTGTACTTGAAACCACTGTGAGCTTTGCATCCCAAAGCTCTGCTCCCTGTGAACATCTGAGTGCATCTGGACCATCATTATCATTTTTCTGCATGTCCTTTGGCTCCAGGTCCAAAACTATTGAAAGCACTTTCTTTGGGGTCGGACTGATTTCCTCACAGTGTTTCTCTTGTTCCAGAGCATCTGTAACTGATTGAAATGTCTCAGATTCTGCTGTTTTAAGTCCAGACACATTTTCAGTGGTAGAAGTAGGGAAGGTGTGTAGCTTTGTCGATGGGGCTCCAACCAGGGATGTGACGCAGTGTGCTGAATTGATTTCTTTGGTATTGTCTGGTATAGCTGACAATTTTGGGTGCTGGTTTGAGGTCGTGTCTTCCTGCACTGGTTCAATGCTTTCTTGTTGAGCTATTAAACTCTTGTTGAGAGTAGGAAGCAGGTCTGGTTTTGAAGGCTCTGTGTTATTTCCAGAAAGTGTCCTCTGCCCGTTGCTTAAAGGATTGCTATCACTGTTCAATGTGCCAGTATCATCCTTCGACCAGAGACAAGTCTTTAAGTTTACTTTTGGTGGAGTCGATGTTAACTGTTGTGATTTTTGTTGTTTTGATTTAAAATCATCTGGGATTTCTGCACATGGGCATTGATGAGGGACAAAGGCATCTTCTTTGGCTGTTTCCAGAGTGTCGTTGGTTTTAATTTTGTTGTCATTCTGATCACTTTCAGAGCTTTCCGTGTTGTTTGTCACAGAAAGGGAAGGAGAGGCAGGGGGACATGTCGCTAGAGTTTCATCAGGTGAAACTAAATATGTTGCATCACTTTCACTTCCAGTTTCTTCAACAATTTTGTCCAAATCCACTTCACAATGACCGTGACTGACTTGTGAAACCTATAAAGTTGAAAAAAATATATTAGCCACAAATCCTTAAATTATCATTATTACATTGAATGGAACAAGCAGTGGCTGAGGAGAAACTCACACATTTAGATAGGGTTGCAAGTGCATGTGTGCTTTCACTGAGAGCATCCGAAGCATTTTTCTCTAGTTTCTGTGTCACGTTTGTTCCCAGACAGTTTAGAAGAAAATCTCGATCTGTGATCATGTCACAAAGAGCTTGTTGACGCCACAAACCCTCATCCAGAGTTGCCTATAAGAGAACAGATATATAAACTCAAAAAATAGACATTTTTTCGGGTAAACTATAATTCAGCAGCAACGTTTTTTGAGACCATTGATCTAAGTCATGTGTACAAAGGGCCATATTGTACAGGAATTTGCTTTGCCTATCTGTGTGGTATTTTGGTGCCCTGAGAGACTAGCAGCACTATGAGGCTATACTTGCTTTGAGCTAAATGATAATGTCAGCATGCTAACATGCTCACAATGACAATATTAACATGCTGATTTTCAGCATGTCTCATGTTAACAACTGCTGCCATCTTAGTTTAGTGTGTTAGTGCGCTAACATTTAGCACAAAACACAAAGTAAGCTGAGTCGGATGGGAATGTCATTACTTTTATTTTTAAATATATAAATGTATCAGGTCAGAAATTAATTTTAGGCTGATTTTGATGCTAGATTAAAAGATAACAGATCACCAATGTTATGACAATTCACCCTGTGAGGAACACAAATGTCTATACAAAATGCCATGGCAATCCATTCAATATCAATTGAGACGCACTCAAAACCCCAAATGTGAATGTCATGGTGGTGCTACAGGAAAAGTCAGAGGATCACCAAAGTAATTAGGGTTCATCCTCTGGAAAGCATGAATATTTGTAAAAAATGTTGTGCCAATCCACTCAGTAAATGTAGAGATATTTAACAGGATAATGATCAATAGGGTTAATCCTGTGGCCACCATGCATGTCTTTACAAAATGTCATGGCAATCAATCCAATAGTAGTTGAAATATATACACATAGCAGCCTAACCTAGTTGACACAATGGTTAGATATACAATCTGAAAAGGTACATCACTTTGCATTTTTACCATTAATAGATAGTTGCCATATTGTGTCATAGATATTAGTACAACTACTGTACATAAACAAACGAAAGACCATCACTAATAAAACTGGCAAAACAGGAAGAGCACTGTTCGAGTATTTGGCAGTGGCAGATGGTTAAGGCTAATGAAAAAATAAGTCACAACATGTTCATGATCTTTAGTAATGCCAAAAATTGAGAAATTCACATCCTCCCTGTGAGAACTATTATGTTCACCACACAGAAGAGGAGGTATTTCCCTGGTTGTATCATTTAAGAGAAAAGGATGGACCTGTGGCATTTTAAGAACTGCTTTACAAAAGACATAAAAGTCCAAAATCATTCGTCAGACAGCAAAAGATAACAGTCTTGGTATTAAAACAAAGTACTTGCCAAAATGGGGTACTACTCACAAAAAAAACAAAAAAAAAACTAAGTAGGACAAAAGAAAATATTGCCTTTTTTTTAAAGATTGTTATATGTGCATATTTATTATTATTCCGTTTTTTTCATAAATTGATTATAGACAAATGTATGGACACACATTCGTTTGTGTTACCTGGCTGGGTGATGATGGTTCAGATTGTACTGTTTGGCTCCACTTCTGCAGCTGACTGATGACCTGTTTCACCCTGTTAGCAGTGTTTTCGACACACTCCTGCTTCTTTTCCAGACAAATGAGCCGCAGGCTACAGTGGGTACAGCAAAGAGAGAGAGAGAGAGAGAGAGAGAGAGAGAGAGAGAGAGAGAGAGAGAGAGAGAGAGAGAGAGAGAGAGAGAGAAAAACAAACAATGATTTCCGGGAAAATTAAATGAGGGCTGTGTCTTTTCTGTGACTTTTCTATCAACCCCTCACTCCTTCAACAACCTGCCACAGGCCCAGAAACTCTTGTCCTGATTTGTGGCATTAAACAATTTGTTTATGAGCGGGATGTATGTTCATGTACCTCCATGAAGAGTCATATTGGAAGTCTCAAAGTCTAAGTATGCTAAGTATGCAAAGTATGCTAAGAAATCAGATTTTTACCCGATAGGTCCTTATGCTGTTATTTGTTTACTGTACTTATAACAGTGTCTTAATGTTAATCTGGTGTTAAGTTAAATATATCCATACATCGTGTGAGAAAAAAACATTTGGAAGATGAATCATTTTGAGGAACATGACTTTTCTGTTTTGAAATGAGGTAAATTACCTGTCAAGGTCTTTGGTCGCTGCATCAACGGTCAAAATGACACCTGCAGGAATTGTTTCTTGTGTGATGCTCGACTCTCTGGTCTTCTTCAGGTCATGAACTCTTGCGGCCAACTCTGTCAGTTGGGTATCGCAATCCTGAGAGGGCGATAAATGCTCATTTAATGACAAAGTCTAGTGTGTGAGTGTGTTTAAGATAGGTGTTTGGACAGACGGGCAAATCCATGAACTTGTTATTCTGTAATTCAGGAATAAAGTAAGATTTTGTAGGATGTTTTAAAAGTACCTGTACTGTGTGCCACTTCTGTTTGAGCTCTCTAATATCAGGTAACACTTCACGGTTCTCACACAGATTTCCAAAAATATCAGCCAGGTCTTTCAGTGCTGTCTGTACACAGGAGACTTCTTCCTCCACTCGCTGAACTCTCTGGTTGCTATTTAGTGTGAGCAGTGCCAGATTTTCTCTGATGCTACTGTCTAGTGCCCTCTTGTGGTTTTGGAGGTTGTCGATATGCTGGGAGAGACTGGCCTGGGCCTCGGCCGTGGAACTGGCTGTGATGGAGCCCTTGAGTGTTACAATCTGTAAAAGGTCTTTTTCCATGTCTGATACTTCTTGTAGCAAATTCTGAAAAGGGAGTGACAGATAAATATGCTGTGTGTTCTCATAAATAGAAATACCACGTAGGTGGATTCATGTGAGGAAATTATCCATTCCCTTTTTAAAAAAATGTCTTTTTCTTGGGTTTTAATGGAGGAAGAATGTGAAATAAAAATGTTAAAGTGCTTGTACATGATTCACCGGGTCACTTAAAGTAATGGACCTCACCTCCAGAGCTGGTACATCAGTGATCCGTCCAGCTGGACTTTCTTTCTGGGCTTGACAGACTGACATCCTTTCCTGCAGGGATGTCAATTTATGGTGGCAGTCATGCAGTAACTGGCCAAAATGTTCCTCATTAGACACACCTTCCTCGAGGCGGGAACACACACCCTGTGGACATTTCAGTCACACCGAGCCACAGTCAAATTGTGATTATACTCCCAACCTTTCTTGTCTGACGTTCTCCATCATCTCTGTCAGTTAAGCTAAAGCATCTCTTCATTGACCAACCTGTCATGTTCCAAATGTGTTCCATTTCAATTGATTTTAAAGAGGATATAAACACCACATAAAGTGAATATTGTTTGAATATTTTTCACACAACTGAAATGTCAACGTCGGGATCAGTTTACTCAAGTTTGCGCTCATACTAATGCCACTTTAAGTGGCACAAGTTGGACTTTTCAACCATTTATCCATTACTGTTAGCAAATGCATTTCAAATTACTTTAAGGTAATCATTTCAACCATCTATCCTACTTTTAGCCAACTATTTCATTCAGTTTTCCGTATTTTAAACTAATCTAAACTAACTTGACATTAAAATAAACATCTGTTTGCTTTTTGTGAAACAATTACTACAAAATTATTGGATAAACAAGTGAAAATTAGCAAAAAGTAAATGGTAAAGTAAGTCAATGCATAAACAGTTAAAATACTTTGCTAAAAGTAATAAATAATCACTTAAATAAGTTGTTAAATATGAGTATAAATGGCTAACAGTTTATCCATTACTTTTACAACTGTTAATGTATTATTTATGGGTAATTATTTCATTTGTTTATCCATTACTTCTAGCTAACTAAGTTACGTCAACTTGCTGACTAGTTTTCATGCAATCTACGGTAAACAACATACAGCAATAGCTGCACCTTTAATCCTATTTTAAACGTATTACTGTTAGCTAACATATTTCGACTTCACTGTGATCCATTACTTTTAGCTAACATTTTCACCTATTAATTTATTCTATTTAGCTAATTATTAAACCTGTTACTCCATTACATTTAGCTAACTTTTTTTTATAAGTTTATCCATTATGTTTTGGTAATTATTTCAGCTGTTTATCCTTTGCGTTTGGTTGGTAATCACTGTAGAAAACCCTGACTATCACTTGAACATGAACATTTTTACCTTAAGCTCTTCCATCAGCGATGACCTGCAGCTCTCCAGCTCATCCAAGGGATCCTTCCAGATGGTGTCGCTGGTTCTGTCGGCCAGCTCCACCCTGTGTTCGGCCAGGCTGCTGAGAGCGAATTGCAGGGATTCAGTCTCATCCTGCAGTTGACGGGCTAGAAGACACATCTGTCTGCGCTCAGCCGTGCCTGGCCAGGGGAATAAAGTGGGGAGCTGAGCAGTTCTGTGCTTCAGCTCCTCCACTATGCGGCAGGCCTGCTTTCTTTGGGCCAGGTAGGAGGAGGTGAGCTCTCCATCAGCTTGGAGAACACTGAAGCACCAAGAGAAAACAAAGTATAACAGACCATTCAAGGTTATTAGGGCATGTAAGTGGGTTGTAGGAAGAGAGATGAGTACATGCATGACATAGAAAGTGCCAAAGAAATCAAGGAGTATTTCAATTGAAAAGGCTGTGCTTTCAAGTGAGAAGTTTAATAAAGACGAGGAGGAAATTCCAACAGTTTTAACCAGTTAAAAGTTGGGTGTTATGATGCAGCTCTTAGTGATAAGGAGCAGATCCTGAGTGGATGGCATTTAGAGCATAGTATAGCAGCATAACACTTTGGTCTGCTGCCATGATTGCTGTGGCCCCTGACAGTGTATGAAGTAAGGTAGAGAAGCTAGAGAAAATCATTAGCTCTGACATTAGAGGGTGGCTGGGAGCCCCATGCTGCGTCCCTATACAGAAAAGGGATTTTTGAGTGTAAATTTGCAAAAGCATGGGCGTGAAGGGTTCAGAATGAACACAGCACACAGCCTACACGGAGCAAAGCAACAGTAGTTGGCTGGAGGAGACTGGTTGGAGAGGAAATTCAAATGCAAGAAGACACAGCCAGTTATCCATCAGCAGTCTCTAAGGCCAAACGGGGCCAGTGGATGAGTTGGGAAGGGCATAACTTAGCTGGAGGGAAGTCTGGGGCATGGAAGCAGGCAGGGTTAGATCCATGCTTGGGGCAACTTATGATGTGCTGCCATCTGACCAAAAATCTGAGTTAATAGATAGGCATGGACCAAACATGTCCTTTATGTTCAGGTAGAGCTTCACTTTTACACATTCATAACTGAGTGCTGAAAGTGTCTATCAGCAGCCACCGAGAGTAGAAAGAAGTAAACTCTCTCGATGCAAACAGGAAACAAGATGGGATTTTGTTTGTTTGTGAGAATGAACAAGTAAGGCAGCAGTTATTTTTAAACAGGCACGATGTAGGACAGTTAAAGGCAGGGAGGAGCCACCATTTAACATAAATGCATGACTTCCATTGCGTGTTGATAAATCATTCTAGAAAATCAGTATTTTCAGATTTATAGTTCTTAACACTTATCTGTTTTTTATTAAGCTTAGTGTTTGTGTTTCTGACATCACTGAGAAAGAGGCCATTCGCTGGCTCCACTCACCTGTCATGAGGCTGAACTGACTGGCCCCTCCACTGCTCCTCTGTTTTCTGAACGTCCTGTTTCAGGTCGTCTCCATCGCGCCGTCTGTGGCTCAGACTATTTCCAGTAACTCTGAGCTCTTCAAGGCAAGCCTCACCCTCCCCCGTTGCACTTGCCACAGACTGAAAAAAAATACTTCTATAGATTAGTTATTTAACTCTTTCCACTGCAGTCTCAATGATCTGTCATTGCACGGACTGAGTGAGTTGCTGTTTGTCTTTTTTTTTTCTTTTTTTTTAAATCTGTGCATACAAATCCGCTATTCGAAAATGTTTCACAAAAACAAATGGACACTCTTTCCTTATTGAAGAACATGTAGTAACAAATGTACATGAAAACAAACATCTGTGTGACACACCCTTACATGACATTAGACACAACTGTAACAACTTCCAGTTAAGCAGTGGTGGAGGAAGTATTCAGATCAGATTACAAGTAAATTGAAAATGTTACTTGAGTAAAAGTATTTAGTATAATCAGGAAAATGTGCTTACTCTGCAGAAAAATGTCCCCTGTGACTGTTATATACTATTACATATTATATCAATAGATTATTGTTACTCATGCATTAATATAAAAGCAGGATTCTATTGTTGGTTGAAGTGGAGCTAATTTTTAACTATTTTAAATGGGTCTATGACTCATGACTATTTTATATGGATTATATGGATATATTTTCATTATGGATTAATCTACTGATTATTTTCTCTATTCATTTATTGGTAGTTTGGTTTGTAAAATTTGTAAAATAATGAGAAATGCTGTCGCAATTACCCAGAGCCCAAAGTGACACCTTAACAATGCTTGCTTTGTCCAAGCAACAGTACAAACCTAAAATTATCAAAATAATAATAACAATTAGAATAATTAAAAGATTAAAAGGAAAAGAAAATGTTTTTGAAAAATGAATTCAATAGTTTCTGTTTAGTTTTCTTACTTGTGCACTGGGAAGTATCTGCTCTTCAAGACTCTGGATGCCAAAGTTTTCACCAAGTGGAGACTCAACAACTTGTCTCACATCTCCAGTCCAGGGTTGAGTGGACTGTGTGAGAGTCTGAACCACCTCAACGTCCGTGCTCAGAGAGCTCCGCTGCTCTGTGGAGCTGCACGGTATGTTGATTTGAAAGCTGTTGTATCTTTCCAGCAGTTTTCTGCTCTCTTTCACCAGCGCAGACTGCTGAAGCGGGCTACTTTGCAGGGACGACACAAGCTGATTGAGGGCCTCTGTCCTCAGCCTGCGGGTGAAAAGGTGTGTCACAAGTCACAACCTGCAGCTCTTCAGGGTGCATAAGGTGATAACAAAATAATAAAATCAACCAACACTTAATTAACAAAGTTTCGTATTAAAACAGTGTTCTTACGGATGACGAAGTCTCAGCTTCAGCCAACTTGGAGTACAGGCTTATATCTGTACTGCTGTGTGTGTGTGATATGATGGTGTACCTCATTAAAAGCTTTAACTACAGACCTTATCTCTCCAAACAGTGTGTTTAATAAGGGTTACTTGGTTGTATTTTATTTAAACAACTATTAATGGAAAAGAACAAGTAGGATAAATAAATTTGTGTCATTAATTATACTATAGTATTGAGCTACAATTTTCCATGCTTTTGTGTGCATGACTAAACTACCTACTTTCTCCCGAATTTTACTGAATTTATTTAATGCTTTCTACAACCTGCTGGGTCTAACTGCCCACATTTGCTGCTACCTCATCCCTTTATTTATATATTTTTTGGAAAATATTAGCATCACATAGTGAGAATATCAACTGTAGCTCACTATAAACTAAATATACAGGTTACATCCACCCTGCACACTGCCTGATAACATTTCATAATGTAAGTTCTTGACCTCGAGACCTTCGTACAAGATGTGCTTATTTCCACACAGAGCTGGACAGCATAGATCTGGAATCAGAAAACAGTTGACCTTTGTTGAAGTGCTTCCTCTTGCAGGAGGCAAAGATCCTCCTCATTTGCTGCTCGTTCCTCAGTGGCTTGCAACCATTTTCCCAAATGCTCGCTCTCCCTTCGCAGCCTTCAACACATATGTATACATTATGAATGAAGGCATGACACAGATACACATACAAACAGTATGGACAATGCATTGTAGATTACAGAGAAAGATTACAAGACAGACTTCAGAAAATCATTTGAACTTGTGCTCCTGTCAAAGTCTTGTATATCCTATTCCTCTGTGCCACAGACCTCCATAATTGTTCAAAAAAAATGTTACCTGTCAAGCTCCTGGATATTCCTCTCAGTCTGTTCTTCCACCTCAGAGAAGAGCTGATGGGTGTTTTTGACTTTGTCCTGCAGGTGAATCCCATCCACAGACAGACTCTCCAGGCTGAATGAACTCTCTATGGAGGCCATAACACACAGATCCTGCAGCAGACCCTCTGCTTGCTCATCCTGGGTCTGGAGCTCAAAAAGTAGATCCTGCAAAATGGAAATGAGTTACTGTTAAGTGCTAAACCTTTTAAAGGATCAGCTATCAATATCTACTCTACTGTGACCACATTAAACATTTACATGAACACTAACTTTGTTAAACTTTAGAGCCACTATGTGTACAATGTTTACAAAGTGTAAAAATCACAAGTTTCTCAAGATACATTCGAAGTATCTAGAGATACTAGAGAAGCATCTACAGAAATCTAGACTTAAACATGTCTGACACTGTGTCACTAAAGATCACAAAGTTTTAAGATTAATTTCAGTGACTTTTCTTTTTGGTCTTCTCTGTTGCTAGAAATATTATATAATATTATATAATATAATATATTGTATTGAAGGAATTTACAAATGTTTACTTGCACAGTATGACGATAAAAGCGACTCAAACAAATGCATAAACTGCTGGGGCTGAATCCATTTTATTGAATTATGCCGTTTTTATGTGTATTGCTGTTGCTGGTGTGTTCTGCTGAAAATGTAGCAGCCACTCAGCACGTACGTAAACACATATTAGTTTGGCTTATTTGTATATTTGGTTTCCACTGTTGATAACAAATGTGACAACTAATGTTTGAATGACAAACATTAGTTGTCGTTCATTATTTTGTCATTCCACTGTCTTGCCTCATCTCTCCTGTCATGTAAAAAAGTCCCCAGGTTGTTCAGACACCAAATTACAGGTTCCCGAAGGAACAAGACAGTGAGGGGTACAACAATTTGCAGGTAATTAAAGGACATGCTATCTTATGCTGATAATGAGGCTATTGTTGTTGTTTTGACTGTTTAAAGCTTAGTAAAAAGGATAGTCTCCCCTATGTTTTGGTAGCGTCCAGGTTAGGCTTGGGCGGTAATACGGTAATACCACATACCGGGGTATTAAAAAATGGCAACTGTATTTCTTTAATTACCGTCATGAAAAAAATGTGTAATGTGCGCACTGCGCAGGTTTATAATAAATTCCTGAGAGTGTGTTTCTGTGTCCAGCAGCTGCACCAATGCCTGTGTTTGAAGATGCAATAAAAGTGATGACAGAACT
>JBBPCS010000238.1:11219910-11232007 GCA_037974645.1 Hollardia meadi
CAAAAACTGCTCAGGAACAGCCCGAGGAACGTGACAAAGAGCTTAAGGCGTCCACCTGGACTCAAAATGCCCCAGATTCAAATCTGATTGAGCTACATGGGACGTGCCGATCCATGGATGCCATCGGGGAGTGCTGTTGCCATGGGGGGGTTTACTTTGTCTGAAACAATGTTTGGGAGGGTTTTATGGGTCAAAGAACATCCACATTAATGCCAGAGCCCAAGGTTTCCCACTAGAACATTATACTGTAGCCATGATCAATGTCATTCACTTCATCTGTCAGTGATTTTAAAGTTGTGGCTGATCGGTGTATGTTATCACCAAGGATGCAGGTATATGTGTTCTGTATGTTGGAATAAAATAATTCAATAAATAGTACAGAGTGACTTCAGCCCCATTGTAGAGTATAATACTGATGGATCATTTGTCCTAAAACATGATCAAATTATTATCAATTTCACAATAAAAGGTGTCCACAAAGCCAAACAGTCTCACCATTTTTGAAGATTAGAACAAAAAATAACTTTGACTGAATGTGTCGATTGTTCTTCTTATAATTGATTAAATGTTGGAAAAAAGTGAAAAATCTCATTGAAATCACTTTCAATTTAAATATTCAATTTAATTTTATTCTTCAGCAATGCAAAATAAGAAAAGAGGCACAAATTCTGGCAATTTTGCTTGACGAATGACTTACACGACAAATCTGGGATTTCCTGTCTTTATTGTAAACCTAACAGGTGCCTTGTTAGCAACCTTGAGCACCACATCATTTTAAAATAATTCCTATTTTGTTAACATTTAACAATTAAAGCTTCCATGATGCCTGTGGAACAGTGTTTAGCCAGAAAAGGGGACTTAGGCTCTTTCTTATAGACATAAGGCTTTTGAACCCAATCTAGAGTACTTGAATGATTAGTGTTTGACAATAGCTAACTGGTATCCAACCTCTTCTTCTTCTATTGATTGACAATGACCTGGGAAAGTAAAAAGTATCACTTCCTGTACTTTTGTGAGAATAGAACTGTTAAAAGGACAGACTTTCATAAACAAAATGTGGTTGTAACATTACTGTGGTACACTAGAAAGAGGCACCTCTTTTATTTAACATGTATGGGAAGGTTGTGGAATATTCCTTTCACAGAGCTGAAGTGGAATGTGTAATACATGATGTGTAACTAACTCTTTTATGCCGGCAATGGCCGCCATGGCCTGAAGTAATATGTTTTTCGGGTTGTCCGTCTGTACGTCCCTCCCACTCTTATGAATGCAATATCTCATAAATATCTTGAGGGAATTTCTTCAAATTTGCCACAGCCATTCGCTTGGACCCAAGGATGAACTGACTAGGTTTCGATGGTCAGAGGTCAAAGGTCAAGGTTATTGTGACCTATTAAACAACTTTTTAGTCATAACTCTAACTAATTAATATCTTAACTATAGCAAAATTTCACACAAATGTCTAAAAGGTCAACTTCACTGTGACATCATAATGTTTTCTGGCCATTATTCAACACCATAATTCAGGAAGAGAAGAGGAGATTGTGACCATATTTCACATTTGGTCAGATACTGAATTGGTGACACTAATCTTGAAACTGTGCTGATTGTGTAGATCCTCCGTGCTGTCGGTTTGAAGATGTGTGTGAAGCATCCACGTTTTAGAAGTTGTAGCTTCTTTGCAGCAACATCCATATTTGAAGCAGTGTAGTCCACCACAAGGTCATTGATTTTGTTGATATTGAGCTTCAGGTGATTGTTGTTGCACCATTTGACCAAGCTCTCTATCAGTCACTACATGAGTCATACAACCACGTGGCAGTATTCTAGTTGTCTGTTCTTTGTTGTGACTCCTTTTTTTCACTTCTACAGTATATGATTTATTCTTTTTCTTTAATTGTAAATTCAGGGTTGTATGTGCAGTGACAAAGCTCAGTCTAAACATCATGTTTCATACATCCCATCGGCAATAAGATGGCCAGTACTTGCATGTATGAAACCATCTCAAAAACAAATGGTTTAAAACAGAAAATTGATGTTAATTGATGGTAAAAACCATGTTGTTCTTATTTTGGAGTTTTCAGGTTGTTGACCAACATTAGTGTTCATATATTAAGTGTATATAGTATCTGTGTTGGTAGGGGGGAAATTATCGGGTGTGTGGGTGTTGATGTCTGCTATGCTGCTGGATTACACCCTGTCACACACAGCGTTCATTCCCTGATATTTAGCCTGCCAAGAAACTGTGTGTGTGTGTGTGAGTGTGTGCGCACGCGCGTACATGCATGTGTGCATGTGTGGGAAGAGCTTACTACTGTGTGTGAGTTTGTTTGAGGTGTAAAGGTCACCGAGTTTGACATTTACCAAGAACAACATTGAGACAAGCCAGCACACACACACACACACACACACACACACACACACACACACACACACACACACACACACACACACACAGACAGACACAAAGCCTCCTGAGGAGTCGAGTTTTAGTAGTTAACTTTTTTGCTGTTGTAGCTCATATTTTTTCTGTGTGTGTTTGTGTGTAGGTGAGAGAGGAGTGTCGCTACTTGATCGCCCCTCCTGTTCCCCCTCGCTGCTCTAAAGGAGGCTCCATTTCCAGTCCGGCACCCAGCCCCCCTGTCCCACCTCGCTTCCCCAAAACCTCCACCTCCCCGAGACCCAACCTCTCCTTCTACTCCTCTGGGCTTCAGGACAGGTACAGTGTGGATGTTTTTGATTTTACTCAAAACATGCAACAAATCATTATAACTGAGAGGATTGTCTCTCTCTCGTAGCCTCGACACCTTTCTACTGCACAGCACAACAGGGAAAAAGGCAGATCGTCTTCCAGCTCATTGAGCTAATGCAAGCTTTGTTTCTCAATGAAAAAATGCCTAATCTCACCCTTCTTGCTTTTCAAAGCAAATGATATACTGTATGGCATATAGACAAATATCAACTTCCTCTTGAGAAATTAATGTTGTTAGATAGAGGCTAGCATTGGATCCCTCATGTAAGAGTTAGTATCCATTCAAATCAATGCAGTAGAACCAGAGATATCATCTTTTTATTCCACGCATTCTTCTTCCTTGTCAAAGCCTGGCGTCCACATTGCCCACAATGCAACTTGATCATTCACAGTTTGGTTGGAGACTGGGGTGTGTTGTGCTAGTAGTGACTAATGTAGCCTCAAACCTCAACCCTCAAGCTAAGATGAGGAGTCAATCGAGTTGTCATATAACCTCTGTACAGCAGCATTTGAATGACTATGTTTCAACAGATAGTTCGGACCTGTTTGAGATTGAAACATATTTAAATACATTAATATAAATAATGGTTTATAACTAATATTGAAAAATTTCAACCAATTTTAGCCAAGTTTTAACCTACAGGTGTGGGTGACTTTTGACCTACAAATCACTAAATAAATTTAATTGTTAATATAGGAATATAATATACACTATACCCCTATAAAATATGTATGATTTCTTTCATATGGAATTGATTGTTGTTTTGAGTCATGCTGACTGATGCCAGAAGCTAATGTGACTTTCTCCTGCTCTGTCCAAGCTGCTCGCCCTCACCAAATGCTTCCCTCTACTGTTACCCGTGCTCCTGGACGGACTGCCCTGCCCCTAACCCTGCCAGTCCCGAGCCAGCCTCTGCCATCCCTGCAGACAACTTAGCCAATCCTCAGCCAGCACAGGCCACCTGGGCAGAGCCGTGGGTAGACTCCTTCACCTCCGCACCTCGCCTGAGGCCGCCACCTCCGCAGAGTCGGTTTGCCCCCTTCGGGGCGTTGAACCCCTTCAACCGCCAGTCCCCATGCCCCTCGCCTGAGCCCGCTGCCACTCCCACAACAGATTCCTCCAGAGGTGCAGAGGGCGGTGGGACGTCCACAGCGGTTACTGAAGGGTTGTCCCCGCCCCCTGACCACACCTGGCGGCCTCCTGCTGACCTGTCTGTGTTGTCATTGGAGGAAGTGTCGTCCTGCCTGCGGTTCATTGGTCTATCAGAGGCGGCGGTGGCTGTGTTCCAGAGGGAGCGCATCGACGGCAGCCTCCTGGTGCAGCTGACTGAGGACATTCTGTCACATGACTTCCACCTGAGCCGACTCCATGTCACCAAGATCACACAGTTCATACAGGGCTGGAGGCCCAAGATCTAACACACACACACACACACACACACACACACACACACTGTCCTGAAAATGTACCTGTTGAATACTGAGCCCTCCTGAATGTGCCTTCCACTGTGACCAACTGGCTGCTGAGCCCCACTGACTTAAACTGAGACTTTGTTAAAGGAAACCACGCCACCCTGTGGTCAAACTATAGAACCTCCACTTGATGTACTGACTGCATATTTACTGTCCGAATCACAGACTGGGACTGGGGATAGTTTACTAACACATGACTACGACAGAGAGCTGAAAATGCCCCGTTTCAGTTCATCTCTGGGGCAGATAGTCAACTTCAATACATCTTCATGCTTCGAGGCAGCAAAACGCTTTAAGCACTACATGGATTTGTGTGGCCGTCATGCTGTGGTCCTGCAGAAAATCTGAGGGGAAAACTTCTTTTTTTTTACCTAAGAAAACATTTTGACAAAAGAAAAAAAATGTGTGCAGTTTTACATATTGCATTATTCACACCACAGTCGGGGTTTAATGTCAGTTTTTGCTATTTAAAGGGCATTAATGGATTTAAAGCCTTTATTGTTGACCAGCAGGACATGTAACAACACAGATGTAACAGTGTACCTGTTCCCTAGCTGACCATAGCCTCCTTCAGTCTAAATGAGCTTGTGGCCTGTAATTATAAATAAAGTGGTTCCAGGAGATGAGGAAGAACTAGTTGCTTAAAGCTGATAACTGATAAATGATTCATTGAACCATCTCTGAATATACAGTATTCTGTATGAAGGCCATTTGTGCCATTTTTTTAAAATAACATTCCTGTTAAGGGAAGCACAAGATATCCTTCTGTCTGTAGTCAAATACACAGATGTGTTACCAACTTTAACAGAATCTTTGACTGCCTCAGAAATAGAGTTCTCAAAATGTACCTCAGAACATGTGTTGAGATATGATGGATTTAGCCATGCATAACTATAAGTAAATGACACTAAATAATATGTTCACATACAGTAGCTATTTGTTTTCACTTCATTACACAACACTGGACAAAAAATCACTGATGACTGCCTGAAAGTACAAACAAATGGTGTAAGAAATGTCAAAAGAAATGAAAATGTAAGGATAGGAGGTCCAGAGCACCATAAGAAACATAATATAATACAAAATACAATTAGAAATTGGTGGACTTTTTTTCTGCAACAATCTGTTGGTTACACGTTAGAAGTAATAGCCTATCAGCACTGAATAATCCAAATCTGCAAAGTAATTAGTAACTTAAGTTATCCTATATATGTAGCCGAGTAAAAATTTTAATATTTGTCTCCAACATGTAGTGAAGTGGAAGTATAAAGTAGCAGAAAATGGAAATACTCGAAGTACAAGTTCCTCAGAGTTGTCAAAAACTTCAATCAAATTCAGCTAAATAAACATTTAGCCTAAACTTACTCAGTGTCTCATGATAATAAGGACTGTGGGCCTGCTTGGTTACTTTCCATTCTAAATTTTGCCTCTAAAGTTTGTGTTTTTATTGTAAATGTATATCTGTTCCAAATAAAGTTTATTGGCCCCCTTGATTACTAATAATCGATATTATATAGGTCGATCCCTAATTACTACAACTGTTATAATTGTCTAGCTATTAAATAATAAAAAGAAAATGATTTAATGGGAACACCTGTCTTTTAAAGTTCAGCATTTTTTTGAAATGATTGACTAAATGAAAAATAAAATAAATCAATATTGAAAACTGTGATTAGGAGCCCTACATTTAAATAAAAACATCTAAATCCTACCTAAAATAATAGAAACAGGTACAAAAACAAAATTACTTTATCCACTGTGGCTTAAAATACAAAAATCATACAAAACCAGAGTCTCTCTGTTTAGACAACGACAAAATGATTAAAGAGTGATTTAAAAAAATTGTTGGACAATGGACAGGAGGGATGGAAATTTTCCTGCCCGTTTAATGAATTGTTCACATACATCCAACTTTAACAGTGGTTCAAACTATTTCTTCAGTAGTGTTACATAACCAGCCACTATAGCCTCAGTTACACCAAGATCATCCAAGTTAGCTGAATAACTGAAAATGTATGTTGTTATAAATGTCAAAGCAAACTTGTTTTTTGTTGTTGTTGTTTTTTTGGGGGTTTTTTTTACTTCTTGTGATTTTCTTGTTGCCATGCTGTTCTTCTCATAATGTCCCCCATAATCCCCTTTAACTTCCATAACATTCCCAAAAATTTGATGGGCTGCAAAAGGTCAAAGGCTCTGTAATCCTCTCTCTTTGCTCTCTCTGTGATTGTGTAACTGCAAGGCCACTGTAAGAAAATGGACAAAGAAATAAATGAAGGTATATGAAATAAATAGAAACATGATGAAAGTCAAGTTATCGTCTTCTGTTTTGCCTTGTGGTCGTGGGGCGCTGCAGTCGTGACAACACACAAAGAGGAGGTTGTGAGGTTTACACATGATATCTAGCAAGATTAAGTGAGAGCCAGCCTTCACTCACTCTGCATGAGGCTATTCTCGTTTGTAAGGGGAATCTTCTTGTTGGCGATTCCCTTGGCCAAGCCCACTGGCCATGGTCTTCAATAGTCCTCTCCTCTCCTTCACACTACAAGAGTTTAATCCCCTACCACCCTCGCCTAGAGGAGTAAACCACAGAAGACTACAGCAGGAAAACAAGTACTATATTTCTTATGAAGAACAGCAATTAAGAAATGCCACACGTAGAAGACACCCAGATGGTCCACAAGCTGGTGCCCTTGACCCATCTTCTTGGCCTCCTCTCCAGGGGTGGGGTGGGGGGGGCACCTACACACACAGGCATGCCACAAGTGGGTTGCAGATATCCCCCCTCAAGTGAGGCTCTTGACCTTAATATACTCTAGTGTAACTCAGTAGCCACTAGCGCAAGACTGCGGCAGTGATTTCAAGCCACTAAGAGAAGAACTGATTAATACGAGTGTGTGTATGTATACCATTTTAGGCAGTCTCTGAGAGCTGCCTGCTCTGGGCACAAGTCCCAGCATGACCTCTGGTGTCCCCAGGTCTGTTTTTTTTTCTTTTTCTTTGCTTTTTGGAGTGATTCAGTACTGGCATGCTATCACGAGCTACACAGAAGACACAAAATTAAATCAAATCTAGGCTCACTTCACACAAGCAGCATTTTTCACATCTAATCTTGGTCATCCTGTCACACACACACACACACACACACACACACATGGTTGTACCTCAAGGCCTCTACTGGATGGCAGCGCCAATAGGGATGAGAGATCAATCAATCTTCTCAAAAATCTTTAGACCTTCCAGAGAGAGACGGACGGCCTCCTTACTGCTCTTACGGGATTGGATCATACCGAGAGTGTTTAATCACTCAGCGCTTCGGTGACATACAGTAAGCAGAGGAGATGTTTGATTTATGAATGAATTTTGTTGTTAAGTGACTTTCTTTGCAAGAACTGGTTAGCCAGCATTTTAAGAAAGTCAGAATCATGAAAAAAACACTTTTTTTCCCTCTCTAGTTCAAACTACATACAAGCATAGGAACAAAAACACAAGCAAGTTCACTATTAATCTAATAGTGAAGAGCAGATACCGAATCCTCAAGCTGCTATTGGCTGGTCATATTGTGCATATGATGTGCTTTCTGTAGTACCAAGTAGGCTACCAAAAATGTTTTGACACAATAAGCTGTTAATTAGCTAAGTAATTAACCTAATTAGCAAGCTAATTAACCACCTAAGTAAGCGTACAAAAGAACGTTTGTCTTGTCGATTCTCAGTAGAATTTTCTATCATTTCACTCAGTTTTAATATAAAAAGATTGAAGCTTGAAGCCAACTGCTAATACCAAGTACAATTTTAACAAAAACTCCGTGAGAGCAAAGTGTCAAATTATGCCATGACCACATGGGAATTGTTTTCAATAATTAAAAAAAAAAAATAAGTTATTGATTTCCATCACATACCTCACAAAAAGGGATATTTGCTCGTTGCAAACTTAGTGTCTTATCCACCTGAAACACAACACAAATTCTGACCATTGGGGGCGCAAGAGAGCTGTCTCTGGTATCGAATACCCTCAAAACAGAACGAAAACAATGAAATATTGCCGTAGCCTAAAATGTTACTGTACACAAATCGTTTTCTTTAATTTGTAAAAACAACATTTTATGATTTCGGCAATAGAATTAATAATAAAAAGAGCACTGGTAGGTGTGTACATATTCATTGGTTGCCAAAGTGTTTTCATTCAGGCATTATTTTGATCAGCTAATACATTGATGGGTCCTTGAAAACGTAGTCCAGTAGCCTTCTGAGTTTGGCTGATCGTTTGACAGGGAAGCGGTGTCGCAAAGACATAACGCAGTTACAGGTAAGCTCAACTCACCACTATTGCTAATAAAACAATAATGGGATTAAATATGGTGTGAACTGTGCAAATGCGTTTCTTCATCCCAACTATAGAGGAATAGATCACATCTGAATTTTAGCTTCGGCTAAGAAGTAGCTATGTAGCGTTGCTAGCTTGGATCTAGCTTCCAGCTTGCTATTGCTCGTCTTGCTATTAATATTGTTTCAGTAATGAGTGTTTTCGAATTGCGTAAACATTACTTTAAGGAACAACAACAAAAAAAATCTTTAAACAGTTTTGACCCTGATAGAATACCTTGCTTCTGTATTTCTGTCTCTGTCATTCTCCAGATAGGAATCTAGGTGAAGGGTCAGCTAGGTTAACGTCAGGGGTGTTGGGCCGGGTGACCGTCAACGATATGTCATATTGTCCAACATAATAAAACATGGATAATTATGTGTGTGTGTGTATATATATATATATATATATATATATAACAAAAATTAAAATTTTATGTATTATACAATGGGGGCTAGATCTATTCTCTAAGTTCACATATATACAAAAAAAAACAACTATTGATAATATATAATATGGGCAAATGTGTCAAATATTTTATTGCCGCATAAACCACATACAGCGTAATCCACACAGTCATATGTAAGTGATGGTCATTAACAGTCAAGCACAACCTTGGGACTCTGGGATGAGGGTTTATTACGTCTACAGTGTGATTCAAAAATTAAAGTCTGACCCTTTGCCTGCAGAATTAGATAAAAGTTTTACCTGAGGGGTCATACAGTGTTTATGTCAGTGGTTATGTCAATCTCCAGAGGGCTGCCCTACAAGGTGAGGTACTATAACTGACTTATCCAGGTAACTTCAGGAGTAACTTTGTGATGTTGGGTGTAACTTCTTGATTCACCAGTAAAACTTTGATAAGTTTTCCCTGAGGTATACTGTCGTGGCAATTTTAAGGCTCTCTAAACTGCTCCGAGCAGGTTATCTTCGTGGTTAAATCGGATGTTACCCCATCTACATTCAAAAAGTAGTAACATTTTGAAAAAATGGTAATGTTATGTCATGAAGTAGTTCTAAATTTGCACTAACAATTACAGTTTCTCTGCAGAACATAATGGCTTCCATGTTGCTGAACACGGTGCGGAGCTGCTCAGTCAGCCCTTCCTTGGCCATGTGGTTTGGTAAGTCGTTTACATACTGACTTGTCCAATATATCCCAAAGCAATGAGAAAAAAAGAAGATGGAGGCAGAAATGGAAGATGCACTCCAACAACTAACATATTTTTGATGTGTCATTATGAATATATGCAATATATTAGTAGTTATTATGTAAATATGATCTTTGGCCTCTGTCATTTTGTCACTTTACACTAATTTGTGATCCAACCTAAAATACACACATCTCTCGTCTTCAAAATCAGGCTGCTACAACACTATTATCTGCTTATGCTTTTGTGTAGTGTATACAGCTAACCATTTGAGATGTTTGCACCAACTTAGCGGTACGTTTGCTGAAGTATTTTAAAATTGTATAATTGAGGAATGTTTTTCACTATGTATCAGGGGCACGCTCTCTCAGTACGACGGCCCAGCTTCAGGTTCAGGGTAAGTCATGACTGTAAGTCACATTCACATACAAATCCAGATTATAGCCTTGTGGAGATCATAATATGAGCTGAACATTGTAAGCCTGTCTATTTATTAATTAATTAATTTACCTGGACAAAGCCTGTGCAAAACTATCTTCCTTCCCTGGGTGGAATCTAAATGGTTGAAAAAATATATGCTATTGAGATGGTACTCAAAATGATTCCTCAGGCCACAACTATCAAAGTGTGTCCACCTGTTATTTCTGTATTCATTCCTGTTTTTATTTTATTTTCAGTTCAGACAAAGAGCAAAAAGACACTGGCTCGGCCTGGTGTGAAGAACATAGTCCTGGTTGAAGGAGTTCGAACCCCTTTCCTGTTGTCTGGAACTACGTAAGCCTCTGCTCTTGTCTTATGTTCACTTGCTTGAGCCTGTGGCACCAGAAGTTTTTGGTGCTTTGTTGAGAACACTGCTCAACAAAGATACAGAGAGATAATATTGACTTGAAGGTTAAACCTGTCCGGTTTCTGTTTACAGATATGCAGACCTAATGCCCCATGACTTGGCCAGAGCAGCCCTGCAGTAAGTTGTTTTTTTTTAATTTAGTTTTTAAATAATTATTAATAATTTTTATTCACCCCATAAATCAAGGTGAAAGCCCCTTTTATACAGACTCTTCAAGGCGAGAGTGTTGCACCATTATTACATCTTGCCGTTCTGTGTAAAAGTTATGAAGGCAAAATGGGGATGCATTATTGTTCTGCCTCTGAGCCGGCAGTGGAGGTAGTAACAGCGAAATCAACGTCTGTGGGAAATTGAGCCAGCTAGGCAACAGGACGGGGGTGTGATGTATTGATGCCATGTGTGCTAACTACCACCGGGGCATTTAAAAAGCAGCTAGCAGCAGTTAGCGGCTAATTCAAAAAAGGACAGCCAGTTTCAATTTTGGCCAGTATGGAAGATGCTTTGGGATTTGTGAGCAAAACGCGAGGCCGGTATAGGCGTTTAAACAAAAGTTACATTTAAAACTATGGTTCTATGAATTATGGGTGGCCTTCAGACTGCTACTGTGATTTAAAAGATTCCATTCGGGTTTCCCTAGGGGCCTGCTGCACAAGACGGGTCTACCCAAAGATGCTGTTGACTACATCATCTATGGAACAGTCATTCAGGAGGTCAAAACCAGCAATGTAGCAAGAGAGGTATTATCACACACATACAGTGCACGCACAAAATGCTAATAATATCTGGAGCTTCACAGGCCTTGCAAAATGATTCATGGACTCTCTCCCAGCCTTGATCCCAAACATTAGAACTGCAGGCTGAGACGTGATATTAACCAAAGTTCTGTTGTGCAGGTGCTTAATTTATTTCATTTACTGTGATTTCAGGCGGCCTTGGGTGCAGGCTTTTCTGACAAGATCCCAGCTCACACCGTCACCATGGCCTGCATCTCCTCCAACCAGGCAATGACCTCCGGTATGTCAAGGAAAGAAAAAAAACCATCTCCACACCAAGCCTGTTCCATTTGACATTGACTGTATATTTTGGGCTGGCCGATAATTATTATTACACACAATGTTATCATTTATCACCTCTCAGAGAAATCTGAACTATGTCGTCCTACATTGGAGCTGCAAAAACAGTGAGATTGATGTGAATGATATGAGAATTAAAAGTAATAAAAATTCATTTCAGTATAAGAAAGCAGAACCAACAAGCACTGTAGCTGAGCTTAAGAGGTCAGTACAGCCCACCATAGGATCTGGATTAAAAATCTCATGACATTGAAAGGGAAATAATGGAAGGGGATCACAGCAGGAGACCAAGATCAGATGTGTCTTCTTGTCATTGCTGCAAGGCACATAAATTAAGGCCGCTACGCAAAAAAAACGGGGATGTATATATTTCATTTTTATTCACCTTTATCGGTGGTGGATGAGTCGCGTGGGGGGGGGGGGGGGGGGGGGGGGGGGG
>JBBPCS010000238.1:11280224-11301586 GCA_037974645.1 Hollardia meadi
TCTCTCTCTCTCTCTCTCTCTCTCTCTCTCTCTCTCTCTCTCTCTCTCTCTCTCTCTCTCTCTCTCTCTCCCCCTCTTCCTCTCTCTCTCGCTCTCTCTGGTTTTGTTTTGAATTGCGGTAAATCAGACAGACTCTCCTCTCCTCCTTCAGTTTCCTTCCCTCCCCCTTCTCCTTTATTTGCCTTCGCTTCTTATCATTCTGTGACCACAAGCTTTGGGCTTCTGCTTTCACATTTTGTATTCCTGTTGCTTCCCGGGTGACCTAAGGGCAAGGCAGCAATAGGCTGTGCTGTATATTCATTCCAATATAACATAGGTTAGATATACACTGTGTGGCTTTGTACACTTGTTAAAATTTCGATGCTGCTTTGTTATTGGCCTATAATGGCCAACAACGTAATTTGATTATAAAGCCTATAAGCTTTCAATTGGAAAAAACAAACAAACAACAAACCCTATCATCTTCCTCTACCACACCACAACAGCTCCATTCAGCTGGGCAGGACCACCCCGAGGGCGCCTGCTCAGGTGAGTTACAGCACGATGAGAAAGGCAGAACCAGAGAGAGAGAGAGAGAGAGAGAGAGAGAGAGAGAGAGAGAGAGAGAGAGAGAGAGAGAGAGAGAGAGAGAGCTCACGAGGCTGACCGACTGACCGAAAAAAATAGTCCCAGGCTCTCCAAATATAACAACAACAATAACAACAACAACATCAATAATAAAACAATAATAATAATAATAATAATAATAACAATAATAATGACAATAATAATAATGACAATAATAATAATGACAATAATAATAATAATAATAATAATAATAATAATAATAATAATAATAATAATGATAATAATAGTAGCAGCACATCATCCATTCTTCGATTCAAACATGCACAAGCCTCTGGTCACACATAGGCCTATACACAAACAATGCTAATTTGAAAAGAGAAAAGGTCTCGTGCCTCTGTCGTTTCTTCACAAAGGCAGCACATATAGTAAAACCCCCTCCCCACCATAAAAAGAAAAAATAAATAAATAATGTTCATCAAAAGCTGTTTTCCATGAATGAGGAAAAAAAGGTCTAACTAAAAAAAAAGAGCAGCATTGTCGATTTAATTTAACACATTTGCACATAAAAATCAAACAATACGTTGTAATAATTATTACTACTTTATTTCCTTTAAAATATTTAAATTCCTAAACATTCTAAAAAATAATATTTTATCGATTCTGCTGTGAATGCTTCGAATGAATGTTTAATGTTTAACAAACCACAGTCTTCAAAATGATCTAAAAACAGGAATAATGAAAATTCATCTTAAGACGTGAAGCATGCGGAAAGCGTCGAAAACACCCCGTTTCCAAATGAAATTCCTCATCGAAGCTGAGTAAATTCATCACAAGCTCGTCCCAGAAACAATCGAAAAGGCTATTTTATTTGGATGGTTGTCGAAATTAGCTTTAGTACATTTCAAAGAAAACTTACATTTCCGTTGAAAATCCGTACATTTTTGTTTAAAAAAAAGACTTAGCCGGTGTGAATAAAAAAATAATAATAATAACGACGAAACCGAGCAGAAGACCTTGTGGAAATACAAACGGGTCAAAAAGGAAAATGTCCACAAAAGCGTAGAAAATGTTGAAAGCAGCACTTGGTTCCTTATTAAGGCGAAGATACAATATTTATTCCGTGTCTCCTGGGATGCTCCGCTCCGTCTATTGTCCTCCCATTCCTCAGTGCTGATGCTTAATTTTCAAAACTTCTATATTACCAAGGGACCTACGACATCAGCCGAGAAATACCCTGCAAGTACAAAATCCGTGAGCCAGCCCCGTCCGTGCAGAGGGGAGACGCTCGCGTTCCGCCAGCTTTCTACCGTTACCGAGAGAGCGCGAGGGGGGACTTTTCCATTTCTCTCGCTTTTTGAGGATTTTAACGCATTTTTATTATTATTCGATCGGCCCACAGAGCGGAGGGAAAAAAACGGGTTACTTTGGAGAAAGCACAATGTCAGCGACCTTCCCTGGACTTGTCCACGATGCAGAGGTAGGTTAATTTATTTACTTAACATCCTTTGATTCATGAAATTACACACTGGTAGAAAAAATTAATAAATGTTTGGTTTAAACTGAGGGCGTTTCGAGACAGCATCCGCTCTCAATAAGTCTCAGTCGCATTGATAAAAAAAAAAGAAATAATATGCATGAGGGGGGAGAAATGAATCGTGCATCTCACTGCAGCTGCCGGTAAAAACGGGGCTTTTTATTAGTGTGTGGAAGCAAATGATGCTTGTGTGTGTGAGCCGGTAACAGTGTGATTAGAACATTTTAGGGCGGAACACGCCGCTGTGTCTCACTCTGCTTACCTCCCATCCAGAATGAGCGAGAGAGCTGGGACAGTAAATTTGCCAGCAGCTCGGTATAATAATAATAATATATAACAGCACGCCTCTTAAACCGCTGCAAGGAGAGTGACAGGCATGCCAAAGGGAGGGAAAAAATACCAGTGGCTCCTTTTGCCGTGCGTTCGTTCCCCTCCCGGGCCTGTGGAAGTGACATCTCCTTCAGGTGGTTTAAAGTGGGAGAAAAAAAACCCGCTTTGAGTGTGTGAGTTGTGTTTGGGAGTGTGTTTGGGAGGCAGAGAGAGGAGACACCGGCTGATGCTAAATGACACGGCTCATATATTTCCCCGTCTCTTTATTATCTCGTAGATACGTCACGACGGATCAAACAGCTACCGGCTCATGCAACTCGGCTGCCTGGAGTCCGTGGCCAACTCCTCGGTCGCCTACTCCTCCTCCTCCCCGCTCACCTACCCGGCGCCGGCGGGGACGGAGTTCGCCTCGCCCTATTTCTCGGCCAACCACCAGTACACGCCCCTCCACCACCAGTCCTTCCACTACGAGTTCCAGCACTCTCACCCGGCCGTCGCCCCGGAGGCCTATGGGCTGAACTCGCTGCACTCGGGCCAGTACTACCAGCAGATCCACCATGGGGAGCCCGCCGACTTCATCAACCTGCACAACGCTCGCTCGGCCCTCAAGTCCTCCTGTCTGGACGAGCAGCAGCGGCGCGAGCTCGGCTGCCTCGACGCTTACCGGCGCCATGACCTGTCGCTGATGACGTCACACGGCTCCCAGGCCTACGGCGTCGGCATGCACCACCCGGACCAAAGGCTGCTGCCCGGCACCGGCCTGGGTCTCCCTACGCCCTCGTCAGACGACCTGCAGGTACCGGCGGCGTCCATCATTCTTTCACCGCTAATTTACAGTCTTCCATCAGCTCCGGGCTCAAGGCCTGAGATCCAACACTTTACTGTCTCTCTTTACCTTTACCTCGGCTTCCCATCGCTGGTTTATAAACACTGCTCCATAAAATAGGATAACAGTATTGCTGCCACAAGGCCCAGTATCCCTGCCCCACTGGCCTACTATTGAACCCCCCTCCCCGCTCCCCCTCCCCATCTATTGTACCAGCAACACAGCAATTCCAAAATATTGAACAGAAAGACAGCGCCAGATGTCTGTATGTCTGCCTGTCTGCTTCATCTGTCTGTTGTCTCTAACACTGACAGGGCTGTATTAGGCTACATTTGGCCTGTAGGTTATCCGCAGCCACCGACTCTGTTCTACTGTGGAGTAAATACTACTGGAGATCATCTTGAGATAATTTTGTTGCCAAACCAAACGTGACTGTACAACAGGCTGAGTAAATGTCAAGTCCACACGGCGCTGCGCCTCTGAAAGGCAGGCCTGTTTCTAAAGGTTAATTGACTGGCAGTCTATACAATCCTATTGTGAAATCCGCCCTTTATTTTCCCCAGAAACACACGTGACCCATATTTTACATAATTCTTTTCGATGTTAAGAAATGGTCGAGATGAAAATGGATTCGCACGGCTCTTGTGTGTGTGTGTGTGTGTGTATGTGTGTTGTGTGTGTGTGCGTGCGTGTGTGTGTGTGTGTGTGTGTGTGTCCGTCCGGCTGTCTGTTGAGGCAAAGAAAAGCCGCTGGTTGCTCTATTCTCCGGTTAAGGGCGGATTAACGGATCGGGGTTCAGGGCACAATGCCCAGCTCGAGCGCCATAAAGCACCGTAGTTTATCCAATTACCGACTTAACGTCAATCAACTTTGTTACTTATGCAGCGACATCTGAGCTGGTTAAAGAGCGGCTCTAGTTAAACACAATTTAAGACAGCGACACATTATTTCAGTTACGTCAACTATTTGCCAACTCCACTCAAGTTCAGTTCGATAATGTGCCGCTTTTTATTTATTTTCAGACGTAATTTCGCTACATGCACTGAAAATATCCTGATGTTTACACTATGTTTAAATAATTTAAAAAATCATAAGTTATATAACTTTAATGACATATAATAATTACATCTAACGGGTAATTAGATGTATTTCTTTTTTTTCTAATATAAATCATTTGTCTTTTAATGAATTTGTTTGGCTTTATTTAAAGGGTGTGGCAGTATTGGGTGAGGATGATGATGATGTGTATCATAAATCAAATATAACATGCTTGTCCCTAAATATCGCAACTATAGTTTAATTGTGCCTGCAATATTTTTGTATTATTATTTTTTAATTATTCGGAGTTATTTCTTTTAATTGGCTAATTATAAAAATAAAATAATAACAATTGCATGCAATTTATTACGTGTGTATTTCTAAATTGCATTAGTCTAAAATAATTATTTTTTATTTTATTTTATTTCCAAACCTACAGGCTCATAGTTGGTCATTATTGGAGCCAATGGTATATTTACCTCAAGCTGTTGGCGCATAAAAAAGAGCACAGGTTTGACCTTTTATTGAGGAAAAGAAAGAAACGGCTCGTGAACCTGAGCTTGCACGAGGCGGATGCGTGAACCGAACAGATGCGCCTATGGTCTCGTGCAGCCCGGTCGCATCTTTGAGCGCGTTAAAGAGATTTTCATGCTGAACAAAAGCAGCTGCCACACCTTTCTTCCGTCACTAAGCTAATTCATGCAAGACCTCTGCGTTTTGTATATTGATTTTATAATCACTTTAGCTTCGGAATAGAAGAAAAGAAACAGAGCAGGAGCTGGTTAAGAACAAGCTCCTCTTTTCAGGTTTATTTTAATCGGGGGGGGGGGGTTCTGCGTGGGCCTGGCCTCGAGGCTCGCAAGGAGGATTAAGTGTTTTCTGAATAAAAAAAGCGCGTGTTCTCCTTTCTTGATGACATTGTTGATAGCACGTGAGTGTAATGAATCAAAATGGCGGCGGTAACAGGTTTCCATACGCACAGGCTTATGTGCGGCTTGTTTTCCTTACATGCTAAAGATCATCCCCCAACAGGTTGGTGGCTGCAACAAAACTCTGGACGCTTGTGCTCAGTTCTCGGTGTGGATGAGTTGTGCTGTCCTCGCTTATAGCCTGAAGCCTTTCAAATTAAGCTCGTTTCTGGGTGAGCCGTGAGCTGCATTTTTTTAGGCTGCTTTAATCTGCCCTCAATTTCACTGAAAACCTGCTAAGTGACGTGCACTTTCTAGCAAAAAAGGCTTCCACCACTAAAAGTGTTCAAAGAGGGTGCAGCAGGGCCCATTTTCAGAAGTTGTAAAGCGAAATGTGTGTGCCACACTTTGCAGCATTGTAAAGAAATCTAAATGATCTATGCAGTGGTTCTCAACCTGTGGGTCGGGACCCTCCAAAAGGATCGGAAGATACAGACATTTAACAAACGTATCCAAGAGCGTTTAAAACATTCATACTTATAATCAATGACTACTGCCTTTTAAGTGGGAATGTAGACATTTATAAGATTTACAGGACATGCATGGTGTTGCCTAATGAAACATTGCAAAGGCCTACATTTCATAGTGTTGGGATCATTTCTCAGATAACTTTCTATCAATGAAGACTAGTTTTCTGTTTGTGATGGTGAATAAATCATCAATCCACTGGATGTCCATATGGCACCACCACTCCCAAGAAAAACGAAAGGAACCCCTTTCATTTCAGCAGTTTGTGTGCTCCAGCAGCGTGAAAAAATCTGGGTGAAGCGATTTCAAACCTCCTTGTTTGTCCTAATGAGTGTGTGTCTCCGCAGGGCTCCGTGGAAGCGCAGTGTGGGCTCGTGCTGAACGGCCAAGGGGGCGTCATCCGGAGAGGTAAGGCCCTGTTTATTGTCTGTTGTTGTACCGGAGGCCGTGAACACTCGCGGCACGACACGACAAGACAGCGGAGCAGGCAGACAAACAGGCGGAACACTCCTCTCTTGTCTGCTGTCAACACGTTCGAGCAGGAACGGCCCCGTTTTCTTGCCTGTTTAAGCGCCAACACACTGTACACGCGCATGAGACGGCGCGTCCCGTTTCCTGTATTAAATGGACTGTCACTCAACACCTACGTCTTTTTTTTTTTTTACTAGTCGCTCCAAACATTTTCTTTGAGTTTTTTTTTTTTTCGAGAAAATTAAAATGTCAACAAAGTCACGATTAAAATGGCACTGCTAGGCTCACGGTTCGTACGTGATATACTGACATATCCTGTCACACAGATAAACGCTTCCCTTTGAAGTCAAACCTGTAGGCTACATTTTCACACTGTGTAGACCGGCTTTCCTTTTGTTTTCATGAAATAAACACACTATTTTAATGTTATATTCATGTTTATTTCAAGCTCAGAATCACCACAATCCCCAAACATCGCTGCTGATCTTATCTCTCTCTCTCTCTCCTGTAATAAAATCACAAAGGAAAACGCGGATAGCCTACTAGCAGGCCTACTGTTTTACAGCTAAATTACTCTGTTTATTTTTAATAGTCTATAAATAAAACCACAATTTTGCAGTAGTTTTTTTTGTAATTTGTAATGTGACAACAGGCTTAATAGACTGCGAGGCTTAATGTAACAAACTAACCGCCTATTAATTAAATGATATGTCTGGAATGTCTATATTGGCTACATTAATAAATTAAATTCATTTCGATTAATAGGGTATGCTAACAGAAAAATAACGTTCACATATAAGAGGGACAATCTGTAGGCTATAATTTTTATTTATCTGTTGGCTACCACGCATTTAATTGCTTCTGGGCAAATTCTGCTTCCATTTCTATTTAGGCCTATTATTATTTTTTCCTTTACGTATTTACTTGTGGGCTGTGATGTAAACCACAATCAATGGAATAATTGTATGTTTTCCGAGTGCAGTAACATTTTTTTTTTTTTTGCATACCTGCATGTTTAATCAGAGACGGTAGATGTAGTCTATATTTTAAAAGCTGGGTCGTGCACGCGGCTCAGGTTCCGTCTTAAAGGGGGGGGGGGAGGTGGTGGTGGACTCGGACCGCATCAACACATGGTAGACCAGCCAATTTCCTCATGAGTCTGGGTTTAAGACGCTGTGGATCTGCTTTTGCTTCATCAAAGCCTGCTGCTGTTTTTTGGTTTTTTTTAGTCAGGACTGGTGTAGTTTTCCATACATAGAGGAAGGCTTGGTCTCGGGTTTAATTTTTCATCAGCTCTGCCTAGGTGTTGGGGCTTTTCTCTCGGATTGACACGGGAATCCCTTCGCTATCACTTTCGGTTAATGGTGCGCCGTATTTGGCCCTGAGCTCAGCCGCTGCAACCATCACAACCAATAATCTTTGCTTTACCTCCCGCTCCCGTATCGATAGCTTCTCTCGCCTCGGGCGGACGCTTTGATATGCTAATGCCGAGCGGGGCCCCGGATTCAGCCGAGATCATATTAATGTTGTTCTTTCTGACTGCGGCTTTGGCGGCATGAATATTCACATAACCTTTTTCAAAAGAAAATCACTCAAGAAACGCGGATCCTACTTAGGAGGAGTCGTCTGTGTTTTTAATCACCCTGCTATCCCTTTTCCACTTCAGCTCTAGCAGCAGCCTCACGGATCAAGCTGAGCTGTCTGGCGCGCGCCCCCGCTACTACAGCCCGTGCACGCGCCTCTCTCTTTTTTGTCAAGACATTGGCGGGCTTTTTTTTTTTTTGAGCTGTAAACATTGTTGTTAAAATATGAGGAGAATGACATTTGGCCTGTGTCTCTTTTTCTTTAATTTTCGTGGCAAACTCGTAAAAGGCGCTTGATTCCGCGTGTGATCCCGCCCGCCGCTCGCGCCGCAGCCCGAGGCTACTCTCCGTTGCTTAAATACCGTTATCGCCTCTGGGCCCGCGCGCTCCACTGACTGCACTACCGGCAATAGCTCTTTTCGATTGCCCTTGGCAACGTAAAATACAAACTACTTTGAATCAAAACATTTTTAGGGGAATTAATATGATGTGAACCCGCGGCTTTCAGCGCCCCTGTCAGAGCGCGTGAGTCTGACAGACAGGTCTGCCTGGTTTGTGTCACATGCAGACACAGACGAGCTGGACTTCACACGGGCACACCACACGCACGCACACGCACGCACGCACACACACACACACACACACACGAGTGCAAGCTTAACCAATAATATCCATCCAATTGTCCAGATTTGACGGCCAGACTAAAATACAAGTCCCTTACAGCCTTGTACAAAGCGCTGCCCGCTGGAGTACAACCGGCTTTTGTTACGACATCATTATGATGTCACAGTTGTGCTGCGGGCACGAGGCCGCTGTCCAGGTGCTGCAATGAAAGGCGGAAGCCGCTGTCCGTGGTGCTGAACCTGGATGGCACGTTTTTGAGGCTGCAGGTCTGACTGCCTTCCTGCGGCCAGAAACATGCCACAGAAGTAGCCCATTTGTGCTGATTGTGAATAATAGATTCTTAGAGTAGAAATATAGGTTACAGTTGGTCATATATCAGGCTTAGCTGGTGGCCAAATTGTCCACATTGCCCCGAAAAGGTTGGCGCGTGCAGCTAATTTTCGCCCGCAGCGTTTGTTCTATTCGGCCTAAATGGCATCTCCATTCCATCACATCCAGCACGGCTTAATAACAAAGCGACACACCCTGCTGTTAGATTTGATAATGAGGCAGATGAATAATAGAATATAGCCTACAGTACATCAGACAGAAACCTTGCGTTTCAGCTGCTTGGGACGTTAGTTCAAGTGAAAGTTTAATAATAATGGGCCTACTCAGAGCAGTCGATATATTCCAGGAGGATCCGGCAACACTGAATCAGATGCAATTAATAATGTGAAAAAGCCTTCGCGATCATTTATTCACACATCCAGGAGCCTCAAGTCCACAATGAAACCAACTTGATGGTTGGTGGAAGGTGATTAAAGGAAGGTTTTGTTTTCCCCTCCTGAGAGTGCACAGCAGAGTTTTCGTACATAGCCCACATACCATTATTGAGCTGAAACAGAAATATAAATATATGTGCATAGTGAAGATAAATAAATAAAAGTCATATTTAACTAGAACAAAAAGAAGTGTTGAGTGAAACCCCTTGAACTTACTCGTGCTGACTGAAGATACTTGATCCTTTATTTCTATGGACTCATTGTGCATTTAATGCCACAGTATTGTCATGATTAAAAATTTATTGAAACATATATTATGTTTATAACTATACTGGGAAGAGTGTACAATGATGGTAAAGGCTATGGCTATTTTTCATGTTCTTGAATTTTCTAGATAGACTTAGCGTTCTTTGATGGGTTACTAACATTTTCTCTTAAGATAAATGAGTCATTGAAAAACCTGTTGGATTGTCTGAAAAATGTGCTGTCACAGAGCTGAAAACAGGGTTGTTTTCTCAGCTCATGAAAAGGTGAAATGTTTTTCATATGATTTTTTTAAAAAAAGGAAAAAAAAGAGGATAGTCAATATACAAATATCAAGCTTGATAAAATAGTATGATGTAATAACAAAGTGGAAAGGCTTTAGCGGTGAGCATTTTTCCTGTACAGGCCAGGACATTTCCATTCACTGTAAATATGGTTGATACTGACAGTATTACACAGAGAAAACAGCCAAGAGACTTTCTGTTTGCTCTGCTCACAGATGTGTAGTTTTGAACTTGTATCAAGTCCTGATATATGATTCTTTCAAAAGAAAAAAAGTTTGCCTTAAAGCTACCCAATAAAAAACAAAGGTGCAAAATATAGTATAGGATTACATTTATACTTTTATGCATCAGCTCTCTTTCAGACCAAAATGTATACATGTTTTCTTTGAGTCAAGTTTTATTTTTTTAAAGGCTTTAAGGATTTTTATTGGATACATTCAGTATACAGACATGAAAGCACCTATAATAACAGTAAAGATAAAGGTTCTTGCATGCTTTTATAGTATAAAAACAAAAAATATTATTATTATTATATTAATAATAATAATCTTGAGGAGGCAAGATAAATCTACAGGCAGTTAGAGCACTGACAGAAGTTTGGTGTAATGCTCTAGTGTGTGCATGTTGAAGTGGAAACACAGTGGAAGTGAACAGAACACCTGACACATTCTTTTTATTTTAATATACCTTAAAATTGAGATTACTAAATAAGCACACAATTCCCTAAAATATTCAAGCTTGTGTAGGAGCTTTCCCAAAAGAGCACATAAGTATGTTGCTTTGTCTGTCTGTTAAAACAAACAACACACAGTAATGTGCCAAAGGTTAGGTGAGCATAGTCTTTATGTTAAATGATGGTTTGGCCTCTCATTAGACCCTACAGTAGTACACAGTAAAAGTAGAAATGGTGCCACATGTGGCACCTAAGCATAGATAAATAAACTGATGGAAAAATATTACATGCAACATTATTAGAGGAATAATTTGCCCATTATGTTTTCACCCCAATATCAGTTGAAATCCAGGTGGAGGTTGTATGTTCAACTATCCAGCACAGTTCCATTTCAGCATTCTCCAAACACAACTGAACTGGGGGTTTTTCTTTACTGTTCCACAAAACACTAATAGATAAATAAACCATTAAAAAAACCCACTGGATTATCTGAAAATGCTGAAAGTGGACGTTACTCTTGGTTGGAGAAAAGGTGACATAGAACACAGAAAGACGTGGTTTCAGCATCTTTAATTTGTGTTTGTTTTAGAGGCAGAACAAACAAATGTGGACGGTGTGCGACAAAAGAGTGTAGTTACTATAAAAATGTCAAGTTTGTTAAATGATTTTGATGAAATCAGTCTCAAGTATTTACTGATGAGCATTGTGACAGTTGGATAATGCAGCATTAGTCATTTGCAATAATGATGGGCACTTTTTTGCCAGTTGAAGGACTTTTTTACGGCCTGTTTCGAAGCCACTGAAATTGTCCTTCTGACGGCAGACATGCAGCTGTGCTAACACACTCGTGTGTTCTGCGGACATAAAACCTTTGAATTGGTGTTTCAACTAATGGCGAGCTGTCAGCATTGCTGTTCGTCCATGCTGACCCTTGTTTTAACAAGCGTGTCGTGTTTGTGTGTGTGCAGGGGGGACGTGCGTGGTGAACCCTACAGACTTGTTCTGCTCGGTACCAGGTCGACTGTCGCTGCTCAGCTCCACCTCCAAGTACAAAGTCACAATTGCAGAGGTGAAAAGAAGACTGTCCCCACCAGAGTGCCTCAATGCTTCCCTACTAGGCGGCATACTGCGCAGGTCAGTACAAAACACACACAGAGCAGAAACAAGGGTCCATCGCAGCTCCTTTAATGGATCTACATGCACCTGCAATTATTGAGGAGAGTATACTGATTTGTTGACTTTTGAAAGACTCTTCACAACATTGTACATGTTTATATGTCATCTTATCAGCATTATGGCTCCATGTTGAATCATTTCAGACAACTTTACTAAATTGTTCACACAACACAACTTTAAAATCATCAAGTCTGTCTTGCAGCAGCAGGATTATATAAGAACAAAAGTGTAACAGTGAAATCGTGGAAAAAGGTAACAGTAAAGTAATATATCCTCACAAATCAACAAATTGTGGATTAAAGTCATGACAGATGTAACATTGTAAGACCGAGAGATGTAAATGATCAAAACTGTTATTTTGTTATTCTGTACCAAATAATATTGAAGTAAAGAGGCCAGTGTGATAGAGAGAAAACAATGTGTTCAAAGCATAAATCTGCATAAACACTGGTGAGCGCTGCCTGAGTCTGTGTAGCCCTCGGATGAGACAGAGGATATATAGCTAGCGTGCACAAAGACTATTGTAGGCGAACAAGGGGCAGGGGCTGCACGCGCCGCCATGCCCAGGGAGCCAGAAGGGAGGCGAGACCAAGCCAAAGCATGCCAGGATCAGAGGAACCAGAGGAAAGCAAGAATTGCCAGCGCTGTATTATTAATGAGGCGGAGAGAAAGGGGGGGGTGGGGGGAGCAGAGAGAGCAGAGAGAATATGGCTGGTCCTACATGACGAGGCATCAACACAGTTAAAATTGAAACATTGTACCAGTAAATCACATCTAAAACACAGAAATTATACAGATCAGATGAGAACCTAAGCTGTGTTCTCACTTGTGTGTCCACTGTGCAGATGTGGCGCCTCTGTTTGTACACTGGTTTGTTACAGAATGACAGAAAAACATCCCAAAAAGATCTTAAAGTTTTATCAGACAGGAAGTGAGCACATATGGGTTTTTTTTATTTCAAATAGAAGATGAAGAAATGACAGGGAGCATCTTTCCTCTGTTTTCCAAAATAGAACTTTTCACTTTGGGTATAGAAAAAGACGAATGACAGAAGAAACTCAAGGGGACATGTAATCATAGCTGTGTAGAAAAAAAGCACAGTTAATATATAATGAGTTGACATGTTTTAATTTTAACCTCTTTGATTTTATGCTTTTGTCAAATCAAAGCAAATCCATATTCTTCCGTCCTTACTCGCAAGACTTAATTAAACTCAGATTCTTTTGTAGAGTAGGCCAGATGATTTGATTAGTTTAATTTCATTAAAAAAAAAAAAAAAGATCAATGATGATAATGATGATATTTGATCCAGATCTTCAGTCTTTTTCATGTCTTGTAAAATGTAATAGGGTTATGTGAGGTTTAAAAAAAAGTTACTTGTCCGCAGGGCGAAGTCTAAGAACGGAGGCCGGTGTCTTCGTGAGAAACTAGACCGTCTAGGCCTCAATCTGCCCGCAGGACGGAGGAAAGCTGCCAACGTCACACTGCTCACCTCCCTGGTGGAAGGTAAGAGACTTTCGTCCAAAGAACAGAATGGTTGAGTTATAACTTCAGATATGTTCATTTCATAGTGCAGTTTTTATATATTTAATCCTTTAAGTGCTTGTTTCATGAGTCTTTTCCCCTGGTTTTGTGCTCAGGTGAGGCGCTCCACCTGGCGAGGGATTTTGGCTACACCTGCGAGACAGAGTTTCCCAGTAAGGCAGTGGGAGAACATTTGGCGAGGCAACACAGTGAACCGAAAGAAACCAGTGCGCGCAAGAAAATGGTTCTGGCTACAAAGTGAGAATTCAAACACACAGACAGATGCACCATACACTTAACACACATGGAAAAAAAACAGCACAGATGCATTTGTTTTTGTTTTTTTTGCAACTTCTCGGCAAGATAGGTGTGTTTTATTCTGAAACTCTCCTCATGTCGCCATTTTTACTTCTTGGACACATCAGGTCAAAATGTCCAGATTTAACAGTTTTTAACAGTCTTTGATTTTTAAAAAAAGAAAAAAAAAGTGCTTGGACCAACATGTACAACAACATCAACAACAAGAAAGCCAATGGTTGTATTTGAGTCAGACGAAGGAGAAAATGTATTAAAGGTTTTGGGAAGGCTTGGTCAACCAGAATAATACTATATAATACTATGTAAAAATCAAAACACACACACACACACACACACAAAATTGAATAAAACTCCCTCCCATTTCAAACCACACACACTCGTCATGCATAGAGCATCTACTGTACTTGAATTTTAACAATATGAGCTGCATTGACAGTCGAGTACCGAACGAGCTGAGGGGTAAAAGCTGCCACTCTCTTCCAGCTAAGTCGTCATAACGATGATTTCAGCACTGACAAAAATCCCCCCAAAAAACGCAGACCAATGTTGAAAACCCACTTTGCCATTGAACTTGTTCTGCTCCTGCTTCCTTCAAGTGTTTCTCAGGAAGAATTTACATGTGGGTTGATCCAAAATGATGAGGATGGAAGTAAAAAACAAGTTGTGACAGTTGTGTTGGAGACAGATGGTAAACCCTCCCTTACTCCCTCCCTCCTTCTGTCTGTCAGGCAAATCTGTAAGGAGTTCCAGGACTTACTGAGCCAAGATCGTTCTCCTCTGGGCTCCTCCAGACCGACCCCCATCCTGGACCTGGACATCCAGAGACACCTCACACACTTCAGGTAACACCACATGTGCTCTTTACACAGAATTATTCGAGGAGTCTCTCTAAACACTACTGAGCACAGACAGTTTTCTTGCAGAAGCCCGGCTGCTCTCCGTTTTGGCCCTCACAGCTTTGCCATTTTCCAAAGATGCAGCTGTGCAGTTTGTTATTTGGCACCAATAACAGAGGAGGAGGGAACAGCGGCTGGTTAGCAGAAATGTCACATCATCCTTTGCAGAATAAACACAGTTTTATCATACCTCCAAAGGGGGAGATGCACTTTAGAGTGCTGTGCAGAAAAATAAGATGTAAGCGCGGTTGTATGAGCACAATTACGAATAGCAGTGTCATTCTGGTAGCTTAAAGTTCTAGAACTGAGCAGAGACCGGACATTTAGTTTTATATATCCTCTATTGTTATCCTGCGGTCTTGTGATGCTTTTTAAAGTTTTACTGGCTTTAATTATCGCCATGATTCTGATGTGTGCCATTACGTGTAACACATATGGAGACTGGATTTTGAAGACTCATACAGCTACGGTACATTTTGAAGCTGCATGTATTTGTAGCCTTAGTCAAAGTAACCCTAAATGCCAGAAAAGAATGAAAAAGAAAATGCTAATCCCGATTTCTAAGTCCAGGGGGAAGCCTTCAAATGCCCTAAACATATACATCAGACAAAGAGAAGACACAAAACTAGTTGATGAAGCAACTCATCTGTATGTAATACGTTCAAGCCTGACAATATTCAGGCCTAGAATCTGCTCAAACTGTTGTAATATTCAGCGTTTTCCCATAAATGATTAGAAACAGGGTGAAAACAGCATTTAGAACATCACAGGATATTAAAACTTACAGGGGTTAGCCTGACTAAAGAAACTCTTTCAGGAGGATTAGAAGCTCCATAATGCAAAGACAGCAAAGTTTCTCTGCAGATGTGCAAACTGAGGAGAGAAAAAGGAATCTGCGCTACTTCAGTACTTCACTCCACCACTGGTTTCTGTCTTCTCTCTGCACCCAAAGGAAACAAAGGTTTGCCATTGTTCTCATGGCTGTTTCTGTCTCCTTCCTGGCAGTCTGATCACTCACGGGTTTGGGACGCCGGCGGTCTGCGCAGCTCTCAGCACCTTCCAGACAGTCCTGAGTGAGATGCTCAACTACCTGGACAAAACCTCGAGCGGGAAAGCGAGCGGACCCACCGACCAACAGATCAGCAACAGCTCAGAGAAGACGCAGCTCCGGAAAAACGCAGAGGCCCAGAGCAAAGACGGGAAAACAGAAAAGACTGAGTAGCCCCCCACCCACCTGGTCCCCGTGCCTTGGAGCGCTGCATTTAGGATTGTGTGTGTGTGTATTTGTGTGTGTGTGCAGTCTCAGAAAGGGTTTGTTAATTCCCATGCATAACTGTGTCTTCTTTGGGACAATTCATATTTATTGCCATTTATTTATCTTACGTTGAAATGTAACACTCACCTGAACTGTCCCAAACAAGACATTGTGTGTGTGTGTCATGACAAGGACGAGCCTCACCATGGAGACAGCTGCGACTCATCCAAGACTTTTATTTGTTTATTTATTAATGATCAAAACAGGAAGTAAACACGGACATGCTGACATCAGTTTTTCAGGACAGGGGTGGTAACTGCCAACATAACACACACTACACGCTCACACGTTAAGGGTTTGGGGCAATTTGATCTCAATCCAGTTGATTCCGGTGTGGATTTTCTGCAAGAATACAAAAAAAACTGAAACACTTTTTGTCTTCTGAAGGTTCATTTAATGTTTTGTATTAAATTATTAAGAGAAATCTCTGTTGTTACCAACCAAAGTTCCAGTTTTGCATAAATTGTTTGTAGATGAACTGAAATAAATTCACTTTCCAACCATTTTTAAAATGAAAGAAAAATGACCCAAACCTTTATACATGCACACACTGAGAAACACTACTTTACAACCCCCCTGTGAGAGCACTTGAACCCGACCAAGCGGACTTTTCATTTTTATGCCGTACAATCAGTGCCATAGAAACCAGTGTGTTCACCATGTGGGCGACACAGAAAAAGAGACTGTTTCTGGATGGGAGACTGACGCCACTGCCTGGGGTAGGCTACACACTGTGTTGTGACTGTGAATGTGTGTGTGTGAATGTGTGGAGAGATAAACAGAGAGAGAGAGAGAGAGAGAGAGAGGGGGTCCAAATCAGCCATTTTGTAAAAGGTGACTTTGCGGTTGCCATCATTACTCTTCCCTGTGCATGTCTATCTTTGTACACTCCCCAGATCGCAAGTTTAGCCGACACAAGCTCTCTGACTCGCTCATGAACATTTGTAAAGATATATATAAATATTTAAATTACTTTTCTTGTAGGCTTTCAACTATATATATGTTAAATCCCTACCTTCTAAAAATGCTGGTGTTCAATAAAGACGGTTGTGTTCTACTATTTACTCTGTTTTTAAGATGCTGCACACAAACACACAAACACACACACAGAGTCACATACACACACAGAAGGAGGCAAAAGAGCAAGCAGAGACTAGAGAGGCAGTATGGATCAAAGCCAGTGAGGGTGAATTATCCATATGAGTTCACACAGTGTTAAAATTATAAAAAGTCAGAGTTCTCTTTCTAATGTTGTGGGGAAAAAAGACTGTACCTACAGGAAAGTTCAAAAGCCACCTTTGTAGGCACGAGCATGTGTGTGTTTTCTTTCAGTTTCTGGGGGTTATGTCAGGTTTCTCTGCTTATTTTTTTATTAAAAAAAAAGAAAATCTGATGATAAAACAGAGAGAGGAGCAGCTGCCTGCTGGCGTCTCCATCCGTGCTGCGTAGGTTCTGTTTGCTCTTTAATATTCCAGTCATTTAAAAGGAGGTCACGCTCACTGCACAACACGAAAAAAACACATAATCAGACAGGATGCATTTAGAGTGATGCCTGTGCTGATGTGTCACCCTGATATCAGTGCGACTGCAGCCTCAGGTGGAAAAAATAATAGCGGTAAAGACAGCCATGTGAAGTGAGTGCAGAATTCCAGTGTTTTCCCAGTTTTGCTGTTATTGTTTGGTCGGGTGTTTGACAGATGGTGTTATCCCCCCCAAATAGACACACCTGAAGTCAATGTTTTATGATGCTGGGACAGAGCTGAGCCATTGATAATGCACTGCAAACTGTCAGAAAGAATGCATGATGACAAACGGTGAATAACAGTTTTACCCTCAAGTTTTTTAGTTTTTAAATCAATGCATTATCACACAAGAGCAACAATAATCTGTCTATAACCTCTTTTTATGGAGTGATTTGGTTTTTTTTTTTTAACCTGCGGATACTTTCAATGCACTTCAGTGATAGAGTTTCAATGAAAAAAAATAAAGGATCAAAGAAAAGACGCTACGGTTAAAACACTTCTTGTACAATGCATCTTTTATGACTTAACTCAATATTCTGTTTTAGCTCTGAAACAATTATTTCCTTATTTGATTAGTCAAATATTGTCAACAATTTTCATAAGTAGTCATTTATCAAGCAAAAACATAAAACATCTGTTTGCATCTTCTCAATTGTGAGGAGTTTCAGCTTTTCCCTCTATTTTAGTGAAAATTGAATATTGTTGTTGTGTAAATGTCACCTCTGCTATTGGAAATTGTAATTTTTCACAATTTTCTGACATTTCATAGACTAACGATTAATCAATAGTCCTGTTTTGGTTATAATCGCCACTCTCTACTTTTAGAATAGTCCTTATTCACTTTTTGTGTTTCCTGAACACATTCAGGCTCTGTCACCGAGAAGCAGAAGAATTGTTTTCAATTGTTTGTTTTTTTTACCCATTAGAAGATCATCTTGATCCAAAACCCAAACTTCAGCATGGGTGTGTAGCAATTTTTCAGATTGTCACATCATGACCATAAACTTATCGTTTTGATATTTAAGCCCTTTTGCTCCTGGCTTTGGTGGGTTTCCCGGATATGTTTGCCAAAACACCTCATGAAGCCACATTGAGGAAAATGGAACCTGACAAACGCTTGCACACACATCCCACCTCTCATCACCAGGATGTTGATTGACATGTTTACACTCAGCAGTCTGTAACGACAGGAAGTCCAACATGACATGGAGTCAACATTTTGGGTACATGAAGGGTAACCAAAAACACTGTTTTCTGGCTGTTGCGAGGTTAGGCGAATATGTGGATGTAGACAAATCCCATTATTTTTGCTTTTGTTTTTTAAAGTTACATGTTTTGCTGGGAGGAACTTGAACGATATCAGGGGCTGTTGTTGGAAGAATCAGCCTGATATAAAATCAAACTCATGTATCTCGACCACTGTGTGTGAAGATGTAATAGAGTGATGTGCATCAGGCAAAGCAGCTTTCTAAATTGGCTCTTTGATGGTTGCTGCATCTCACTGGAGGGTATGAGCGGCAACAAATAAGCATGAACATACACTGTACACCCACACACACACACACACACACACGGAGCTACATATATTCAAACCACAGCACTCAGAGAAAGTCACTTAATCAGGTTTTTTGTTTGTTATTGCTTGCGGATGAACATGTGATCCCTGCGTAAGGCGTCCTCGCTGACCCCGCATCAGAATAATAAGCAGCTTAATCAAAATGAGCTGGAAAATAAAATCGATTCATTGCCTGTGCCGGAGTTTTTCTGTAAATTGACAAACAGACAAGAATGAATCACAAGTTTGACATCAGCAATGCATAATGTGATGGGGCGGCCGATACATTATTCACACAGGCTATTGATTGCATTACAATGTGGGGGCTCTGTTATCACCACATTAAGCATCGGAGCATATTTTCAACTTCACCGTTCCAGACTTGGGGAGGCAACGTATTCTATTTGTGATTGAATCGAATTGAATCCATGA
Source organism: Hollardia meadi (assembly GCA_037974645.1). Classification (NCBI taxonomy): domain Eukaryota; kingdom Metazoa; phylum Chordata; class Actinopteri; order Tetraodontiformes; family Triacanthodidae; genus Hollardia; species Hollardia meadi. The sequence goes on from JBBPCS010000238.1 coordinate 11,299,358, forward strand.
ATCATTTCAACGCAGCGCAAATATCTATATATAAAAGCTACGTTTAACATACAGAGCATGCACTAAGAATGTACATCTTCAGCCCAAAAATCAATGCAATGCATACAGCCATTTATATAGACATGAATTAAAAATATCAGGGGTCTCTGAAGGACTTTAACTCCTGCTGACTGAGGCCCACAGCCACGAATACCAAACTCTGCTAACTTCTTCTAAGCCCCATCTCTCCAGTCTCTCTCATCTGAAGCTCTAACCATCCTCCTCCTCCTCCTCTCTGCTAAAACCTCTCTTCTGTCCTGATCCCGCTCAGTCCCAGGAACATTCAAGGCCTTTTCTGCTCGTCTGCCGTCCTGACTGTCCCCGTCTCACTCACTCACTCGCGCGCGCACGCACGCACGCACGCACGCACGCACACACACACACACTACTACAATTTACTCAAACCTGTAAGATTCCTTCCTTGATGTGGAAGACAGGAACGTTCTGCTCTCCATGTAGTGCTGATCAACCTCTTCTGCCTCTATTTCGTGAGTGGAAATTGGATACGGAAGCCATGATTTATGTAGCATAAATAAGATTTAGTCATTTTCTTTAAAAATCTAATTCACTCCAGAATTGGACGTCGTCATCATCATCAACCCCAGAATCATGCAGATGGTCCCCTGGTGGTATGCCAATATGGAAACATTGATTTTATAAAAGGGATTTAGAGCAATGACTCTGTTTCCTAGCAGGAAATTTTTCACAGAAGACATTTTGACTTGTTGCAGTAGGAAAAGCACAGGTGTGACTGATAATATTGGTCTGCTTTATTCAAGTGTCCCAGTATGACGGTGTGCCAGTGTGTTTTTTTTCCCATTGTGACATGTCAAAATGATCAAATTTGACACAAACAATGATAAATATAATAATAATAATAATTTAGGTCTGTTGACATTTTCCTTCAGAGAGGATCCAATATTAACGTTTATGGGCTTAAGACAGTTCCGAGCTGACAGTTCATCAAATCAATGCTGAACTCTCTCTTCATGTGTTTGCCTTCATCTCTTTTCTGTGGTGCTCTAGTGCGGCCTAGTGGTCACCAGCTGAAGTGCAGCTCGAGTCTCTATAGTGATGGGACGCCTTTCAGACTGGTTAGAAAAGATAGTCCTGTTACACATATAAAAGGAAATTGTATCTCAAGATGTAATAAACGGTGACTGAATAAAGTCTTTCTCACTGTGTCATGTATAAACCACATACAAAATGCTGCACATATATTTTTCAAACAACACTTTCAAAAATTAAGATTTAATTCATATTATTATATTTCACAACCTGATTTTCAGACTTTCATGTCTACAACAAAATGCATTTTACAGTTTTATACAGTACATGTTTTGTCAGACTAGATACTATTTAAATAAATAATCCATCAAATGACTTCTTTTCCAGGATTTTGAGTTTCTGAGCAAATTTAAACGCATATTGATAGACATCACAGAGGCTGTCACTGCAATTGCATAAATACACAGAAACAGAATGTACTAATGTTGGACTAATGTTGAAGCACCTAATACATCATTTATAAGTATAATTTGATGTCTGAGTCATTTTCCTCTGCTTTCAGTTAGCACTCATCACATTAGAAGTAACTAAAAGATTCAAGGATTACTCCACTGTTTTTCAGGCTTACATGCAATTACCTGCCACTCTTATTAGGCTACTTTTGCCTCAACAACAGTAGCCTGAAATATGACGCAATGGGGAGATCCTGCTGTAGTTGTAAAAGTGCAACTCAAGTATGTAATTGCATGAATGTGAATCAAAGCATTATTGCACAAGAAAAACAGGATGTCTCATCACACTTAACCCTAAACACCTCTGAAGGATGAAAATCTTTACAGATGTGTTGCAGGCAGTGTGACCAAAAGGGCCAGAACTGGTGGAATCTAAAATATTACCCCCCTCCTCCCAACAGAAAACCCAGTAAAAGAGAAAATGAATGTGGTTGCAAACAAAAGGCAGGGAGCAGATAGAGCCGTATTAGTGTGACATGTGTGTAATGTATGCTGATACATCGTCTGTCAAAGCCCTGCAGGACAACAACCACAACCATGCCTCCAGACTTCCAGACTGTCAGGACATCTGTCATTGCTGACAGTCATATGCCCTGCCATGTGTGTGTGTGTGTGTGTGTGTGTGTGTGTGTGTGTGTGTGTGTGTGTGTGTGTGTGTGTGTGTGTGTGT
>JBBPCS010000238.1:11311436-11322712 GCA_037974645.1 Hollardia meadi
GTGTGTGTGTGTGTGTGTGTGTGTGTGTGTGTGTGTGTGTGTGTGTGTGTGTGTGTGTGTGTGTGTGTGTGTGAGGCCTGCTTTGAGTCGAAGCAGGGGCCTGGATTAGTTGCGTTTGCCAGGGCTGGGGGGCAGGATTAGCAGGCCGGGCTGCTGTCTGACGCCTCTCTGCCACCACTAATGGCATTATTAATAGGCAGCTAAAAAATTCATTAAAAAATCTATTAAAAATAAATGTGTTTTACATAAGACTTTGCCCCAGGTGGAAGGGAGGTAGAGGAGGCAGGGGGTGAGATGGGTGCAGGAGGGAGAGAAGAAGGGAAAGACCGAATGGGCGATTGTTAGCTTTGAGGTCAGCTGAACATCACAGTTCAGACAGTGGAGAGAAAAGCAGTGAGGAGTAAACACACAAACACTCGCGTGACTTGGATTTGGGTAAATGAGGCTAGACCAACAAGGCCAACGTCTCCGCTGCAACAGAGACAAAAGGCGACAGAGCTGATGTCAAAAACATCTGCAAGCCTCGAAGCGCATGTTAAACACATGTCAGCAGCTGCTGTCAGACTGCCTGTCAAACACTGAGATTACAGATTTAGTGTAAAAAAGTGAGAAATTAAATTGTCTTCAGTCAAATTAAGACAGCTATGGAATATGTACAGCACACAGGTGATAATCCACACTTTTATATAAATAAATGACATATTTTGCATCTTTATGTTGCTGAGGTGCTTAGAAGCAAGAATACTATTCAGAACAGAAGTTATCGTTATATTTTTACTACTTTGCTGACAGACTAAATATGCATGATATGACACAACAATGATTCAAATACAGTATAGACAGCCTTTTGAAAGCTTAAAACTTGCTGTGCCCACTTCTTCTGCAGTGTATTACAAACCAAAAACTGTGAACCTCATCTCTTCAGTAATTTTGTTTAGAGCTGCAAATATTTTGTTTGTACACAATAATCAATAACGATTTATGCGGCCTGTAAGAAAACCTACAACCATGTCAGAAAACCTATAAAACTGTAATCCTGCAGCTCTGACGGCGGCCATATCTCTGCTCTCTGTAGCAGAACGTACAGGAACGATTGTTGTTGCACTTAATGTGCAACACCCCTTGATTTATTTAATCACAAACAATGCAGTCCCTTAAAAATTATGTTTAAAAGCGACTACAAATACACTTTTCAAAATGTGAATTTTCTCTGGATTTAAAGAAAAAATATTTATCTTGGCAACAAAATTGAGATAAAATCCACATGGATTAATATATATTAATATATATATAAAGAGTGGGCATAGGGGCCTCTCAACACATCACAGCTGGTCTCTAAAAATGAAGAAACGTGTAATTAGCATAATTGTATTCCCGTTACAAAGTTAGAAACAGTTGCTCAACTAATCCATAAAATATGAGGTTTTTGGTATAATGGTCATATTGGCTTATACAGCAGCATCATAGCCAATAAATAAGACTGCTCAAGTCCAACAACAGGGGGAAATTAAGTATCTGCACATTGGATTAAAGCAAATAAAAATTTATCAAAATGAAAAAAGGCAATGCACCTTTTCTACCAGGTCTTCATGACAAAGGAACCAACAAAAAATATCCATTTACTAAACATCCTCCAGGTTTTGAAACATCTAAAAATTAAATTATATAAACCACAAAAAACATGACAACACCATATAATATACAATAGATCACGCTGACCGGATCTAATGATAAAGGGAGGCAATGGATGTGTTGTCGTGCCTTTTCTTAGTTTAAATAAAAAAATTTTCTTCAATGAATCTATTATCCTGCACTTGGACTAAATATATGACTTTCGGCAAGTGCAACATCAAACCTTTGCACAAAGAAACTGTTGCACAACTTTTACGTTTTATTTTCATGTCAGTAATACTGGTCTTCTGTGGAGTCAAGGGCTTTAATAAAACAGTAAAAGGATCACCAGCATTATGGAGTCTGCAGTTATAATCTGCTACAGGCATCTAGTCTGCTTGCAGACCTCTGAACCGCCACCCATATTAGATTTTTTTTTTAGCCATTCGAAGAGGTCTGGTGTTCACTGATGGCTGTTTCCCCAGTGGGAGAAATAACTGAGTGAATCAGAGATTTGTAAGTAAGAATAAGAATGGGGATGTCACCCATACCTGTATCAGACCTATAAAAAAAAATTACATATTACCATTTTACAAATGATTAAAATCAACATTTCTTTGATAATATAGTAAACAAAGTAAACCGCTCTTAGCAACCACTAACAGCTTGTGTTACCGTGTGTGTAACCGAATGTGAAAATGGGATGATCAGTCATCGTTTCTTTATAGGGCCCTTACCAAACAGATGTTGGCCAGCAAAAAATCAACACCAGTCTTAATGATGAAGTGAAAGCTAAACAGCATGTCAGTCTGATTAGCAAGATAACCCACATTATATGAAGTCAGAACCTAAATATCTCCAATGTCAGCTCCAAAGTTACTGATGCTGGGTTTTTACTGATCTCCGATGCTAAATTTCAAAGATTTTGTGCCACTTTGGTCTGCAGGTGAACTCGGCCTCCTGCTCCCTCATAGTTCGTCGAATGCATGTTGGGTAGATATCATGAGGTGATTAAGAATATGTCAGCAGAGGGAATCTGAATCAGAGCCGGAAAAAAGTAAAACGCAACTTACCAAATTTGGGCGAGGAAGGGGCAGAAAGTAAAAGGCAGGAAAGAGTACCTCCCGCTGTGCCGAGAAAAAGACAGCAGAAAGTCAGCAACATTCACACTCAAAGCAAACATCAAACATCATCAAACACACAGAACGAGACACTTTGATCTCCCTGGCTCCACAGGAAGCCAGCATCTTTAGAAAATCCTCCAAATGTAAATTAATTTACTACAGAAAGAGATCCCGAGGCACTGGTGTGCAACCGAACAGCAGACATCAGAGGGTTAAACCCAAACTCTGCAGCTCAGCCCACAGAGACAGTTCAGCCCTGGTGAGTTTATCTCAACTCCGAGCCACGCACATATAGTTCCCCCACCAACGGCCAAACTAACAGGCATGACAGACTTTTACATTACTACCAAGTCGATTACCGAACAGACGGGGGAATCTGTTTGTGTTGGCATATCATCATCATTATTGACATACAGTAGGTTTTTTCCTCAGCAGGCCTCATTGGATGAGAATTTAGGATGTGTAAGCAGACAGAGGACTTTTTCTGCAAGCTTTTAGCTGACACACACTGATCCACATGGAGCCTCTTCAAGCCTGGTATTAACATTTGTCCTGGGTGACCTGAATCAGGACTCACTAAAAACTTGGTGTGGTTTTGCAGGACGCTTCGGCAAGTATTTAGGAACTCCCGATCCGTAATCACAAATGGACAGATCTGAGTCCGTCAGTTCACACCAGGCATCGTGTGTCTCCACATGCGTCTCGAGTGATCACTTGTTATCAGATCTCACTTCCACGACAAGACAAAGGAACAGAATGTTTTGTACACAAAGAAAGAAATAACTTAATATATAACATTTGCCCAATTTACAAAAAACAAAAATTAAGAATTTCTTATAGACGGTTGTTTCACAGAGTTTATAATATTTCTCCTAAAACAACTCACAAAACTGGATGATTTTTCAAGAGAGTCAGGGGAATTTCTCCACGGGTGACAAAGTCGTCTATACTGGTTACTGTAAATTGTGATATCAGATGAAACACTGTGTTCAGCTGTGAAATCTTGGTAGGTGAGAGTGAACATCAGTTGTGTTGGCGGTCCAATGAATGTGGCCCAGGACAAATGTGCTCACATGTGGCCCAGACCACCTTTGAATGAGTGATCGGATCTCAACTGCATCCTCACTGCATCTTTGATGCATTCACACCTGTACTTTGAGCTGTCCACTTGTGGTCGGATCACACAGGTTGGATGTTAATGCCAGGTCTGCTTGCAACAGAACACACATTACACATCCTACATAAAACATCAATGAGGTGTTAGGCCAGAACCACAAGCACTCTTGCTTGCTGGCTGACTGGCATGCTAAGTACTGTGAGCACTTCAATTTATCGGCAGATTTCTTTGGTCACTTTTGAGCAGTTGAAATAGCTGTAACGAACGAACCACCCAACGAATGCCATATATTTTCTTTTTAGCTGTATTGGTCTCCACTAGCTAGCGACTAATAAAGTTTGGTACTCAGCAGTAGCATACAGTGTGCTCATTGGAACTTTTTAACCAAAGCTGCTTTCCTCCTGCAGGCATGGAGGGGGGCTGTCTTACTACAGTAAGACTACAAAATAGTTAAGTTTCAAGCCAAGACAAAAACAAAACCAATGAGCAGGAAGAAGCTAAAACATGATACAGACCTGAGGGAAAACTGCAAAGTTGGGGTGATGAATCTCTGTGGGTGTGTCACTATGAGCAACATCTGTCATATTAATCTTTTTGTTACTATAAAAACATTCACTGGTACTCCATTTCCTCTTGATTTCAATTCTTACACACTCCAGTTTTATCACCTCGTTACTCAGCTGATTTCTCCTGGTCAGACAAAAGAGTTTGCAGTGAATCCCATGTGTTACATATACTTCCTGGTTCCACCATGCTTGAAGAGAAACAGGGGGGGAGTATGTAAAGTATGTTTTAGACCATATGTGTTTTCCTGAAGATGGAGGTGACATTGATGTTTAGTTCTGTGATAAATTGGTGTTTTGTGGTCAAAATTGTTTAAATAAAATATATTTATTTTGGATTAAATTGTCTTTTTCTCTGTCTGTATGTAGTGAGCTTCCCCACTGGTGGTTTAGCCCACTCAAATTATTACCAAGAGGGTATACCTGCAGTATATAAAGAGAGTTTCTTTATGCTTGTTCTGTTGAAAGAAATATATGGAATTCATTAGTATTACAACTAGAAAAGAGAAGATTCAGAGAGTAAGGTTATGAAGCATGGTGAAAACTGTTTTTGTAAAGAAAAGAAGGAAGTTCTTGGCATTTCTGTCCATGGTGATTAACTGTGCTGCTGAGGCTAAAAGAAAGTCTGAAAGAATAGAAATGGTTGTGGATGCTGTGAGAAAGATTTTTGATATTGTGGGAGTTAGTGCAGAGGAAGTGCAGGCTCCATTGAGAGAGGCTTTCAGACTCTTTCAGAGCCTAGATTGAGTAAGATAGTTATTTTATTAGAGAATTTTTTCATTTCAGTGTTTTCTTGTTATTTGGAGTAGATATTGTACACGTGGCAAAATGGTAATCCAGAAACAGTCCAGCATTTTCGATCATAGAAGGCAAGTACAAGAGAATTTTCCAATTCGTGAGATTTTTCTGTTGCTTTTAAGAGTAGGTTGAAGAGCCATTTAAATGATTTGTATTCTATTGGGCTTTACCACAAAAATCAAGAAGATCTAATCTTTAACCAACAGTCCTCACTCACATACAGGCCAACATGGCTCACCGCCAAGTGCTGCGGGAAGAAATCCACCTGAGTAACCACTTGTTGAGTCTCATGTAAAGTTTAACGATGTAAATGCATGTATGACACCAGTGAGTTAAAATGACAGTTTTTTATCCATTGTTTTGTAGAGATGTCTGCCTTCTCTCAATATAATGGAATTAGATGGCACAAAAACACACATTTGAAAAACTAATAAGTAATTTCATGGAGACTCTTAACTTAAATTGAGGACACCTGCCTTGTTCCCTTATACAATGCCAGAGAAAAGCAACCAATGATTGATAATTCCGATCACATTGTTCTTAAAGCTCATTCGAAGTTTACAGGTGTGGACATATATAAGTCCCAAACTGCAATACCAATAACTACTTACACGTGATTTTCTGCTTAAGTCTAATGTAAGATTAAAATTGATCATAAGTCAGTTTTATAAATGAGGCCCCCATGGAGTTCACCAAAGGTACCTGCGAGGGTGTCTGTGCATGCATGATACGACTCTTAAAAGGAAGAAATGTGTCTGTGAACTGCCTCACTGCAGCCTCCATACCCTCTTTGATGTGTGAGGGCTGTTGTGTCAGACTGTTTGGTCATGATTAGAAGACCTTGGAGTGTCTCAGTCTCTTGAGATATAGGCCTTGTTCTCTCTCGCCAATTGGAGAACCTATACAAGTATATTTCAATCATCATTGCCTTTTTGGATCTTACTGTCAGACTGGTTGGCCACACATGCCATCAATGGTTACACAAAAACAGGAACTTAGATTTTTTTTAAAAAATGGTTGAAACAAGAGGGAACAGATCAGAATTGCAGACAAAACAGCATCGCTTAACGTCACATCACCTCCAGCAGGATCCCAATTGAGGCCCCTGCTTGGCATTGTCTAAACATCTGCCCTTCAGGTGACGGTCACGCGTGCGCTTATCCTCTACTGATTGACATGCTTGTCTTTGCCCTGTCAGTGTAGAATAGCTGGTAAATGTGAAAGCAGGACTCTGTCGCTCTCACTCCTATACCTCTCCTTCACACCGGGAGACACGTCGCGGCCCCTTGGTCCCTCCAACCTGCCTCGAGGTCCTATAATCTTTTTACAATGTGTTGAAACAGAGCAATAAATCTGTTAGCTTACAATGTAATTTCCCTGGCCTTTTCCAGAAATCCTCATAAACTTTTGGCGCCCCCATTAACAGCCCTATTGAATCAGAGCGCTTAATCTGCTTCCAGGTGAGGGGTCAGAAAATGAATGCTTTGAGATCCATCACACTGACGGGAGCAGAGAAAACTGGGCGAGGGAGAGCGCTGAGGAAAAGGGCAGCATCTCTTCCTCATAGGTCAATAGCAGCCAAGAGAGTCAGTCATTCACTTTTTCCCTCAGCGCCGCTCTCATTTTCCATTTAATATGGACATCCAATTAATGTGAGCACGTCTGGGGCGGCCCAGATTCTGGTGAATTATGGCCCATCATCCCCCCAGTTATAGCTCGGCAAGAGTGAGGAGAACAGAGGAGAGGATGGGACATGAGAAAAGTGAAGGAGGAAATAGAGGAAATGAGGATGAGTAAGAAGAGAGGAAAAGAGAGGAGGGGAGGAGTGGAGAGGAGAGGACACAAGGAGAGGAGAAAAGGGAATGAGGAAAAAAGTGAAAATGAGAACAAGAAGGAAAGAGGACAGGAAAGGAAACAAGGAGAGGAATGAGGAATAAGAAGAGGGGGAGTAGAAACAAGGAAAGGAGAGGAAAGAAGGATGAGGATAAAAAGAAAAAAGGGGGAGGAGAGAAGAGAAAAAGGAAAATAGGAAAGAAGATGATTGAGGAGAGGTTAAAGTAAATAAGAATGAAGGGACACATGGAGAGGAGAAGGGGAATTAAAAATAAATAATAAAAAGAAAAGAGGACAAGGGAAAAATAGCAGGAATACAGAGAGAATAGGAGAAACAAGAGGAGAGAGAAAAAGAGAAATGATAAAAAAGAAAATAAGGAGGGAAGTGGGGAAGAGAAGGGGAGGTGAGAAACAAGGAAAGGAAATTAAGTGAACAACAGGGGCAGAGGCATTAAAGAGAGGAGAGGGAAATTAAATGAAAAGAAAAGGAAACAAGGGGAAAAGTGAGGAATGATGAGATGAGATTATAGTGAAGAAAACAGGAGGAGGAGAAAAAAAGAAAGGAAACGAGGAGAGGAGAGGAGAGGAGAGGAGAGGAGAGGAGAAGATTCCAAAAAGCAACACCTGAGCTGTGTGTGTGTGTGTGTGTGTGTGTGTGTGTGTGTGTGTGTGTGTGTGTGTGTGTGTGTGTGTGTGTGTGTGTGTCCAAACAGCATTACTGTGATATTAAACCTGGACAGCAGCACCTTATTGTGGCAGCAACAGGGATTTGTCATTGTACCTCATTATCCAATTAACACCATGTGGGCCCGCGGCCAAACATACGCACACACACACATACACACACACACACACACGCACACACACACACACACACATACACGTGCACTAGGCAGGACCTTCCTGTGTGTGTGTGTGTGTGTGTGTGTGTGTTAATATGTGGGTTGCAACAAAGTTAAAATGGGAAATGTTGGAGGAAACTTTTAGCTCTGCTGCCAGCTGCTGATACATTACACTTTTTCTTTTGCAAATAAAGACAAAAAGATTCATTAGAAGGATTGTTAATTAACGCTGGCATTCCACTGAAAGTCACAAATTAAAAAAAGACCTTAATCTGCTCATCATCTTCACAATGTGACTGAATTCTCTAGTTTGTTTCTTTCTTAATCTACCTCACCAAGCATTTAAAATACACCCACCTTTTTTAAAAAAAAAAAACACCTTATAAGATTAAGGTTTACTGAGGAATCTGAGTAAATTTGCTGAGTAAAGCCTGGAATCATGTTGCAGATTTTAGGGGATTATACAGATTTTCAGGTTCAAAATGATCCCAATAATTATTTTTTATACTTATACCAGAATCAGAAACAGGTTTATTGCCAGGTAGGTTTTCACATACAGGAAATTTGCCTTCATAAAAATGAAAAATGTATTTAAAAGAATATGTGAAATATGTGTTTTCGTCATGCAAAATGCTCTCCTGGAGCTGCATCTGCTGTGTTAAGTTTATTTAACTGATTACTTAATGTTCTTACACCCAGGTGGGACATAAAGGTGGGCCGCAACAATCCTCTGCAATGAACGTGTTGCAGTTTCTGTAGCCAAACCTTTTTTTACAGGGTCAAGTTCTCAGCCTCGCACACAACCATCCACCATTTCTGGGTTGTGAAGGTTTTTTTGGAGGTGATTTGTTCGTCCTCTTCCCCTGGCCCCTGTTGGATTACAGTCCCACACCACCTGAGACCAGAGAGGTTTTGGGTTGTGTCATCATCACAACATGGTTGATGTTGTGAGATGGTCACACTTTGGTTAGGGTTAGGCACCAAGAGTACTTGTTTAGGAAGAGTTTAATCATGAACATAACATAACTTAAGGTACCTACATACCCAACAGACAAAGTTTAAGATAGGGAAACAACTTTAACCACTAAAACTATTTAGGAAGGAGGGTTAGGGCTACGACTGTGCTAGCTGAATGTGAAGACAAGTGTATATATATATATATATATGCACTTTTATAGATCCTTATTTCCCAAAGTTGTAGTAGTTGTGCTGGTATTGCAGGTGTAAAAGACACTTTCTGGAGTACTCTGATTGTTTTCAACGGAGACCAGCAAACTCAAATTCACACAGTAAATCGCCTGGCTCTTCCTCACAGCAGCTTGGCACGCAGGGCTCAAGGGCGGATTGAAACCTTAAGTGGAGAACAGAGAATGAATGAAAAGAAAACAAACTAATAAAGAGCATATCAAAACATGAGTCATCCCAGTATTCCCCCAGATTTGGAAACGTTTCAAACTTAATGAAAAAAATGTGCATTTCATTAAATGCTAATATCTCTGCAGACTCGCTCTCTGATTGTGTCTTTGCTCATACATAGATCTCTCCCTGATTTTCAGGGAAAATATGGGAGTTATTGCAAGGATACACAAAGTATTCCAGTGCAGAGCCATCTAAATCCCAATGTCAGATGTTTATTATTAAAACTCTGAAACATTCAGTCCATTCTTTGCAGTTCTCAGCGGCTCAAAGACTGACAGGAAGAGAGAAATGGGACAAGCTGGAGTCATTCATAATGCCAGATACAACACATCTTAACTGAATATCTAATACCAATGGATATAAACACTCTACAGACTATTAAAGTAAAAATGTTTATGTCAATGAAATGCATTATGTCTCCTGAAGTACATTACATTTCTACATTTTTTTATGAGCACATCACAGAGGCAGACAGGAAATAACAGAAGAGAGGGGGATAAGTTCCCTGACTTTCCGGACAGTGCTACCATGTGGTATGCATACAACACTACTGCCTTACACATTATTTTGAAAGATTACAGAATATCCAGCTAGAAGTTCCAGCAGGATGGAACTTATTGTCCTAGTTCAGCCTGGTCTCACCAAATGGCGAACGAATAACACGACAGTGTCTTACGTCATTTTGTGTGTTATCAAAACACATTTTTTGCTTTTCGCATGTCATTTAAGACTGTCTGCATTCGGCTTTTCTCCTGAATTTATAGGTGCGAATACAATGGAGAAAACAATGTAAGATGACGCAGTATAAAGAGCAAGAAAGTCTGCATTTGGAGGAGGTTGGAGTTCGCATCCCATGTGGGACCGAAAGTTGATATTGACTGTTGTTAATTCTTGTCCGCAAGTTAAGTTACTTAATGTTTTCAACCTACGTCACATAAATAACTAAACTGATTTTAAACCAAACCATGATGTTTTTTTCCTAAACCCAACCAAGTCATCTTCTTGCCTAAACCTAACTAAGTGGTTTTTATGCCTAAACTTAACCATACTGTAACCATACATCATGTGACTAATGTCCCATGAGGACAGTCACCTGGCGCCATAATTTCCTGCATGTCTAAAACTCATAAAATGCAAATTCAATTGCAATAGCCAGTTTCAAGCAGTAGGGAGCAGTAGTTTTGCATATTTATTACACAATATGTATAATTAAAACACTTAGCATCAACAACACTACTAAATACCCATATATAGTGGTATTCAGCTGAAACAAAGTGGTTTGGGGTTTAGTTAGTCTTTAAAAAAAACATGTCAGTGCACCACACTGTTGCAGTGGGAGATATGTTCCTTCATTAGTTCCTTCACAACTGTCTACATGTCTACAGGTCAAATCTCAGGATAGGAGATCTAGTTCAGCTAAGTAACCTAAGTAAGCAGATGTAGCTAATGGCCGGATGGATCTTTTGATCTGCTTTTCATAGCTGCGTTCAGATTGTTTAAAAGCCTTCTGAACTCCTTAGACTCTATTTTGAGGCCAGCTGAGCTCCCTACAATGAAAGAGAAAAAAACTGAATGTTTCTTTCAGAGAGTAACATGCAGAAGAAACCAGCCTGTAAAATCCTCCAAACTCAAGTGATTTCATAGATGTCTTCAACCAAAGTTGTGTCGTGTTCATTGTAAAAGGTTTACAAAAGGCAGGCCAGCTATGAGCGATGTCAGCTAGCTGAAAGTTCTGATTGTTTCTTTAGAAAAGCTGATTAGAAAGAAAAATTAAAGACAGATAAAGAATAAATAAATCATAACTGTTTAGATTTTAAAAAACACATTAAAAATAACTTAATTTTTGGAGGATTGCACAAGTATTCTGGCCTTGAAGGAAACTGGATGGGAGTTGAGACAGTGTGTGTGTGTGTGTGTGTGTGTGTGTGTGTGTGTGTGTGTGTGTGTGTGTGTGTGTGTGTGTGTGTGT